>OW052222.1:163599027-163761631 GCA_932526605.1 Nephrotoma flavescens | reverse complement strand
GACTAAAGTCTATACATAGTAGTAACGACATGACGTGCATAAAACACAGATCGAAGTCCTACACAAATTACCGGAATTTTCAAAATATTTGACGACGTAAATTTTTTATTTTAGTCCAAGAATTGGGTTACGCAAACACACACACACACACATACAATTATGAAGAAAATCAAAATATTTTATTAAAACTAAAAAAATCCAGTTATTTATACCATATTTCATTGATCAAAATAAGACTTTAGATTCAAACTTACTATATGCTCACGTACTGTGTTGTGGAACATTTGTTCCCTAATATCCGTTGTAGTAATCTCCTCATCGTCATCCAAATCCATTTGTTTTGTTTCGAAGCTATCCCTATATTATTATTGTACACAGCACTATTAAAAATTTAATGATATATTTATTGCAAGATCATATTTTTCTGTGTTTCACTGTCCTTATTAAACAAGGGTCTACACAATTTTATTTTATTTATAATTCAAAATAACAAAATTTCTATTGACCACAATATAAAAGAGCAACCACAAACACTACACAAAATTTCACTAGAAAAATCTAACTTGCACAAAAATAAAAGATTTATGTTTTCAAATCAAATCATTATTTTTACGTATAATTTTATTCACTTTCTGTAATTTCATTTATCTATTTAGAATGTTTAATTTTAATTTAATTTTGATTAAACTACAATCGCACGTCAAGTTTTTAGTTAGATGACATTACATATGAAACAAAAAAAAAATATTTGTGTTTAAAAAAAATTGAGCAATTTTTGATAAAAAATTACTACAACAACAAACTGCGTATTTTGTTTTGAGTTGTTTAGGCGACCAGATTTTTATTTTTTAAAGTGTAGTTACACTTTTGAGTGGCATAATAATAAAATTTTAAACGATAGTGATTTTCATAAAATATAAATACTATGTAGAATTATGTTATTATATTATTTTTTAAATATTAACAAAAGCATTAAAACTGGTTTTAAAAATACAACTAAATTTATTTTTCTTTATGTGATATAAAGTTTTTATATCATATAAAGTAAAATAAATTTATTTGTATTTAGTTTTAATGTTTTTTAAAGTAATATAATAATATTTAAAGTGATATAAAAAGTAATAATATGGATTTATGCAATCTATATTCCCCGTATTATGTACTATGGTGTTTTGACACTTGGCTTAAAAAAAGTACAATAAAATGTAAATCGTAACTAGGACAAACAACCAAAACGAAAGGGACGTCAACGCTATTTTTGACCACTAAACTTCAACTTCATTTTGTTTGTAAACAAACTTTTAATGGATCAACTTTTATTGTTAAAAATTAATTGAAAATGTTATCAAATGACGAAGTTGTTTTAGAAAAAAATATTTTTGTTGAATTTACATAAAAGTACTCTTGTCTGATATTGTAGCATTTACTCTTATTTATTTTACTTATACGAATTATTTGTATTACTTTATTTTGATTTTCCAGCGGCTGAAAAATTCTGTAAAAATTTTGGGGATTGCTCATACTTTCCATAGTAAAATGACGCATTAACAACTCTTAACTAGTTGTTGTTGTTTCATTTGTAAAATAAACACAATGGAAAATCTTAAAATGTCGCTATCAATTATCGGATCAATTATCTAGAGCTTCCCCGATAACTGGATTGCTCCTTTGTCGTCACAGGTACGGCTGTTGAACATTCCTTTTCCTCCAGTAACTCCTGGCATGCCAAAGACATTGTAGACAAAGAAACTGGCCAAAATGAAATTGATCCACCTTGCAGTTTGAAAGCATATCTGGTTGCCGGGCATCGATCTACTGAATTGCTTGCCCATTTTTAATCATAATAATCTTGCCCGCCATCATTTCAATTTTTTGAATAAGTCAATTTCAATCGATTGTTCCCTTGAAATATCACATGGTGATCTTCACTGCCAACCAATGAACGTCTTAATTATTATTGAATCTGCTGACAGATCTTACCGTGAACTGTATGTCTAGTAGCGACACCTGGAAAGCGAACAACAAGCTTCTAAATTAATACTTGATAAGGCACATTTTTCATTGATTCACCATCTAATTAGTTCATTGGCGATGTTTCTGAAGTAAGCTTCTAATTTGGATCCGCTGGTATAGCCACTGCAAGCTCAACACAGATTTGGTCTGACCAATGTCCTTCATTTCAAATTTTCCATGTAGACCCGATTTGAAAACAACTTTCAAAGTCTTATCGTTGGAAAAATATGCAAGTTGTGGACGTATACTTCCACAATCAACATCTTATTACCATCAATAGTAAATGAACGAGACTAAATTTGAGCACCTTATACAAAAATTCTTCAACGCTGATTTCAAACACCATTAAATTGTTTGAGCCTGTATAATGACTTATTCCGACAAAAAAGACGTTGACTACCACCATTAAACTTTTCAGGCTGATTCATATAGATTTCTTATAGCCGTACGTTTATCATAGTCCTATAGTCGTACCTCCTTGATTTGGTCAGCTGTCAATGCTTTACGTTGAGCACAACCTGTCACTACTAAATGTAGCGATTTACCAACCCTTTCTCGTTGCACTTGGCCTTGAAGCTTGAACAGATTACAAATCTGTGGCCGATCTGTTTTCAATTAACGAACGATACTCTTCTACTATAGCTGTTTTCCAGTGAGACGCATTCGAACTGCTCATAGCTTCCTCCACTGACAATGGATCGTCTAATTGGCAACTGAATGCGTGACACGACATAAACCAAATCGTTGCTCTTCTTCGATTTATGTTGCTGGTTGAATGACATGGTTGTGACAAAACACCGCTCACTTCTTCATCTGTCGGTTCATAAATACTACTAGAACCGTCAATTGAAGCTTCGTCGGTTCGAACCTACGGTACAACTTATCCTTACTTTATTAAATAACACTCTTAACTCAAAGATTTATGTATAAATTTTGAGTAGGCATAATTCATCAACAGGTAACAATTCACATTTATGTAAAATATAAAATACTTAATAGTGCTTTACGAAATTTCTAATAGCAGTAAACTCGGTTGTCTGGATTGAATCATGTATCACTATTTTCTTCTAGCGCTTTTAAAGAGGATGGAGAAACTCCACCACTTTTGGGGATACTAACCCGACCCCTGGATTGAACTTTGACAATAATTGTATTAGCGATTAGGCTGGACAAAATTTTATTAACGGATTCAAAACTCTGACATAACTCATTTCTTAAAATTCATATTTCGAGGTGCTAACTTTACACACCAAGAAATTTATTTTGCATTCAATTTAAGACTTTTCATCTTACCCCAAATAGTTTGTAATAAAAAAATTATTTATACAGCGGCATTTGTGACTGGGATATTCAAAGTCAATTCAAATATCTTTTGAAATATTGGAGAAATTTTAAATGACTCCTCAAAAACCTTGATGATTTTTATCCACCAATATCTGTTGATAACTTTACTTTGAAATTTAATTCAGTAAATTGTTCAAGTCGCCATGCTTTCTTGAATTCTCATTGTGCACATCCATACTACGATAATTTGAATTCGGCAACTTCTTCGTTTCTTTCCTATTTACCTATAAAATAAATAAATTTTATAGACAAAGGGGGGAGAAACAAAGAAGCTACCAGATACAAGTTACTCTAGCGTGAATATGCACATTACGACAAACTTTCTGATAAGATACCCAAGTATTTTTTACATTAAATATTAGTGATTTATATACAATATTGGTTTTAAAATTATAACAACTTTTGATGAGTTTTGTAGTGAACTTAATTTAAAAATATTACTAAACCATTTTTAGAAGCAAAAAAAGCAAAACGAAGTATTTTGCTTCAAAATGAAGTAGAAAGTATCACATTAGTTTACTGAGTAGTGTTAAAGCATAGAAAAATAAGTTTACAATAGATTTCTCATTTTGATAAATCGAAAGATAAAAATGAATTGAGTAAAAAAGTTCTGACAATGTAGGTACAAATACAATCATGACATTGGAATTATCAGAAATTCAGAACTTTTATAAAAATGAGAAATCTATAGTAAACTATTTCTCTATGGTTAGTGTAAAAAAAAATTGTGTAGCAAAAATCTTACACTTAGTAGATGTTCAAACCCATTTTATTGAGCAAATAAATCAATTCCCCGATTGTATGAATCAGCAACAACAAAATTATTTCAAATACTAACGAATTCGGTCGTTATACAATTTCATTTTTATTCATCTCATAATTTTACAAATTATCCATAATAACACGTACTCTACCCTCAATCCAAAATTAAAAAATAAATTAAATGACAAGTAAAATTATGAATTTAATTAATGATTTGGAACAATGGTGGAATTTAAATTTTATTCGTTTTCTTTTTCTTAACGGAATTTATACTCTGGGCCAGCTGCTCAATTTCACTTTCATTCACTGTATTATCATAGGTATGCGTTTCTTTTTGACTCCTTTTCTCTAACACATTTTGGATTTGCCCAGTTGCTTTAACCCATAGCGTGTTCAATAAATCAAGGACCAGATTTTGTTTAAAGAAAATCATGGCAATGACTCCAATGAACAGCAGGGCCGAGATTGAATTATGATTGAGTTCATTTTCCGATGTACGAATTTCCGGTGCAAATTCTATTTCGAAAAAAATTGACGATTGGTTAGCTACAAATTGTATTATTGGAAGATTGTATTTGTAGTTTTTATCCAATAGTCCGGTTGACGTTTCGATGAAGTAGGTTTTGCCATCGAGTGGAATACGCGGGAAAAATACCATAATTCCTGGATTTAGTTTACTCTTAAGATTTAGCGGTGACTCTACCCTTTGTGAATATATTGGGCTATCGCTGCTGCCCTTTTTGTACATTTGAATTCGAAGAGTTTTATAGTAATCGTTTTGCGATGCGAACACTTTTACGATCACATCGACAAAATTTAATGGGCTTATTGCAATAACATTTATGTCTTTTACATCGGCGTTATCAATCGATATTTTGGTTTTGGTAGGGATTGATCTATCAACGAATGAATTAACATCAGATTTTTTAATTTGAATATCATACTGACATCCCGGTTGAAGTCCTCGAATTCTAAAATTTCCATTCGGCTCCGACGAGGATTCCTCCTGATGCTCAACACAATTGTCTTTATCGCCTGGCCTTGAAACCGCTTCAAATAATACATTTGCGAATGGTTCGCCATTTAATGAGGTGACTTGACCGAATGCAGAATAAGCAACGCGTTTACCACCTAATTCAACGTGCATCGTATCACCGTCTTTAATCTCAATCATTTTTGAAGATGGTTCGAATTTATACTCCTTCATCATGGGCCTCAAATAATATTGATTCGGTGACAACGAATGGAATTTAACGGTTCCATCGTCTCCAGTTATTGAGTTTTTACGGTAATTTTCCCCACCTGACAATGAAAGCAGTACACCGGGAAGTTTATTTCCAACTTCATCTTTTACTTGTACAATTATTTCGCACAGTTTATTCGCTTTAAAGAGCTTGGAAGTTTTGTCGAAATTTGAAAATACGTAAGATTCCTTCTCTGCGGTTATTTCATAATCCAGATTACTATCGATCGGACCAAAGCGGAACTGGCCATTTTGATTTGATATGGAACTGATCGTTTCCAATTCAGGATTACGGGGGAAACTTAACATAAGCTTAACATCTGATATTTTTGGTTCAATCCCGCCATTTATAACTAATCCTTTGGTGGCGATGAAACTAAAGAGAACATCGATACAATCACTTCCACCTGTTATTTCTTTGGTCTCCGGTTTAAACAACATGTAACTGCTTTGTGGAATTAGTCTTATGCTTTCTTCTGATTTTAAATCGAAAACATGGCTGTAAGCGTGATAACCATCAACTTTGTTCGGTTCTTCTATAAATGAAACGGTCTCCTTGCGATCCCTATATTCCACCAGCATATTATAGGTACTCTTCTCTTCGGACAAAATTCGAATTCCATTTTTGTGTGTTGAAGCATTTATTGTTAGCTGAGTTGTTGCTTTGGTTGAGAATGATTGTGGTGTTTGTTCATCGAATGTATGACAGCCAGAGAATTTAATATCATATACACCAGCCCGTGGTACGCAGAACTCATTTAAACCAACGTTTAATGAGATGGCCTTAAAATCCTCATTCGGTTTTCGAAATTTATAAAGCATATTCGTTTTATGACTCGTTGTAAAAACAATCTGGTATCCTTTTTGAACAAATTCTGGAATTTTTTCCTTTGCGGCTTTTACAGTGAGTTTATGTGTTTTTTGGGCCCAACAGATATGGTTCGCCTTCAGTATTACAATATCATAATCCCCCGGCAATACTTCACTAAAGGAATATTTACCATTTTGTACCTCAGCGATAACATTTTTACGATTGCTTGAGCCACTGTCTAGCGAATTCATCGATATCAAAATTTGATTGCATAAGTTTTCCGCGTCTGGTAAGCATTTCACTTCACCTTCTACAGTTGCTCGTAGCTGTGAAAAAATAATTCCACTTCGAGTTGCTGAACTTATTTCAATTTCTTGGGTGATTGGGAAAAACTGAATTCCATTTTGTCGTTCTTCGTTACTAGTTTGAACTTCTATCGAATATTTTCCGTTTGCTAGATACGTACACCACGAACCATCGTTGGAATTGGTTGAGATTTGAGTATGGAATGTGGAAGCATGTTTCGTAATTGCAACCGTGTACGAATGCTGAGACACAACTTGGCCACAGACTTTAAATGCGGATGCCACGATATCAGGGATGTGTGGATTGGTGGGCGATAATTTAACAGTATGATCAGAGAATTCCATATTATCTGCGGTTACTTGAATTGTAAAAATTCCAGGTTTGATATTTGTCAGTATATAACTTCCATTTGCGAATGAACTTGCTACCACATCTCCGTTTAGTTTAATACTTGCTGATGGAACACCTTTACCATTTTGCGATGATAATACGCGGCCAGATACATCAAATCCAGTTATTTCAAAATTATCTTTTAATATCACGCCATCGATCGAAACTTGAATTTCTAAAATTTCAGGACTAATATGGTATTTTATGTTCTTGTTATCAAAATATGGTCTGATTAAATATTTTCCGGGCGAGATTGAGTTGAAAATATATTCGCCGGTATTGGATGTGGATGTGACACAAATTGGACGAGAATCATAATTTGTCCATTTGGTTTGCAACGTTTCGTCGCTTGGCTCTGTTTTACAATCATTTTGTAATTTTTGACCTTTAGCGTTGTAAAGAGCGATTCCTAAATTTTTAAAGGGTTGTCCTTCACTGGTAACTTTTCCTTGAACATCAAAACCAGAAACTAGAAGGGAATTTTCTGGTAATTCTTTATTCCCCGATTCGACCACTACAACAAGTTCAGATTTGGAAAAACTCCATCGATCGTGGCTGGCTTTTAAATTATATCGGCCGGGAACTACTGGTGTAAACTCAAATATGCCACTTTTATCAGTGATTGTGTGTCGTATGTCAGCCCCATCTTGCGATTTTAAATCAACTCGCACACCCTTCGCTCCAATATTAGCGCTAAGTACACCAACTTTTCCAGTAATCCCAAATCCTTTGAACACAAAGTTTATATCTTTTCCCAAGCTGCATAAATCATTTTTTCCATTAAAATTTATATCAAATTTTTCGGGTTCGAAACTCCAGCCGGGCGGCGGTGATACCTTAATTACGTATTCACCCTTATCGTATATCGGTATAAAGTAATACCCATTCGAAGGACTACAATCAGTCTTATCTTTGAGGCTTCCTTGTTTTGAAAATCTGAAATTATTCATTTAAACAATAAGCATTTTATATTTTAATCTAATTAACACAAAATACATTTAATTATAAAATCACATGGCCACCATAACTCGAGTGCCCTCGAATTCAATTTTGATCGAGAAATACTTACAATTTTACTTCAACTTTTGAGAAATCAATGTCGGCATGACTTTTTACAAATCCACCACAACCAAATGCATCATCGCTAATTACATTAACAATTAAATATAATATTTTAATTAATAAAATTAGGGCTAAATTATTTTTTTTCATTTTTGATAAAAAATTTCTGTATCTGTCAAATGTGGCTGGGAATGGGTTTGCTAAGGCTAACACAAAAAAGTACTAGAGGTAAAATTCAAATTGTCATTGAGTTGAAATGTCAAATAGAAAATACATAGGACACACTCATTTTGTTTGAGATACCCGACTACCCGAGCCCTGTAAATGATTTGACGTTTGATAATCATAGGTTTTCTCAACAAACCTTATCACGAAAAAAACATAAATTAAAATGTCTAATTTAAGAAAAGAGGTAGGTAGTTGATTGTAGTTCTTACATAAATTGATCCTCTAATTACAGTATAATTTACTTATGTGACAGGTTTTGAATATCTACAAAAAATTGCACCTAGCCCGGCGCTCGGTATTCGAAGGTGATGAGAAAGCATTGGAAGCAGCCCGCCACAAACTAAATGACGAATTTAAAAAGAATAAAACCGTTGAAGATGAGAAAGAAATACAAATGGTATTCATATTTTCTATAAACTAAATTTATCAAATAAATAAAATGAGTTCTTTATTACCATTTAAAGCTACTCAAAATGGCCAAAGAAGTGGAAGTTGAACTACGAACAAGTGTAGTACAAGCCGTAGAGAAAGAGCCTGGAATATATGAAGCACGTATAAAATTAGACACTATTAAACTGGACAATGCAATTTTTGATCCGAACGCTGAATTACCACTACCTAGGGCTAAAAAATGTCGAGATCCTGCAAGTGATAAAAAATAATTCTGTGATTTTAATTTAGATAACAATTACACTGGAACGATGCCCTATGTATTTTCATCTGATTAACAACAAATGGCATTTTAAGTTAAACTCCAAAGGCTAGAATAATATGTAATAAAAGTAAACCCTCAACAACTTGATAGACATAATTAGTTTTACAGTTGTATTTAATTGTATTTTACTTAAAACGTATTGTGCTATAGAGAATAGAGAAACTGATTAAAGGAAAATAATTTTACATTTTATTTATATTTTAGTTTTAACGGTTACTTATAAATGATGCATAATTCTTCCTAAATGTATGTAGTTTTGTGTAATTTCATCCCTGAATGTGTGCTAAGAATGCTGCTATCGAGAGGAATTTTTTTTTCAATAGAAAGTTTTGCGTCACCGCCGATTTGGTTATAGACAAGAATAAACAGATAGTTCATTACGATGAACGATTTTGTATATCACTTCTTTAAAAGATCACAAAAACAACAAAAATTGATATTCTGCCTTTATATTTTGATTTAGCGCAATTAAACTAATCCGTTATAACAAATCCATATTAAAATAAGTTTGTGTACATTGGGGTTCTCGAATTTTACATTACAACACGTATGTGTTTTTATTCGCGACTCACAAAAATAAAATTAAAAATTTTTTTTTGCGAAACCTGGAAGTATTATATAATGGAGTTTGTTTTATAAGATGGAGATTGGATTAAATTTTTCCGTTATCAACCAACAGCCCTATTCGGTAGGTAATTCTCCGGGAATGGCAAATATATACATATATATATAGAGAGAGAGAGAGAGAGGGGGGGAGGGGGAGAGAGAGAGAGAGAGAAATATGAAAAAGAAAAGAAAGAGAAAAATATTCCTAAAAATTAAAATTCCGGTTAACTGAGTGTTCCGGTTAGTTGGATGCCGAGTAATCGGGCTTTTACTGTAGTATGCAAATTAAAGCCATTCGAAATTTTCAGCAAATCCATATTTTCTTTGGAATTTACTCATAGTCCTTTCTTATTAAAATTTTTTCTATAATATAAAATGAAAATATTTAAAAACAAATAAAACTAGGCACGAGATTATAGATTTGTACATATTATTGTGAAAATTTTTAGTCTTTTGTCCAACTTACTCTTCCTTAAAAATTACATTTTTGTAACTGAAATTGATCTTTCAAATGTTCAGTATAAATTCACAGCCACATAGCTAATACAATATATTTCTTTTTATTCAATTTTGAGTTAATTCTTTCATAAAATAGGTATGGAAATATAAAGGTCAAAACTGGAAGAAAGCTGCCCAAACCTAAAATTTCTATTCGCTAGGAGTTTCCAGAATATGGCACCTGGTTGGCATTATTTAACCAGATCAAGCTGGTAAAATATCTCCTTTTCCATTTAATTAAAATTTTCAAACCTGTAAGTGGTTTTGTCTTAATGGAGTACATAATGACAGTGAAACAATTCATGATCATTAAGCTAATTAACTACTTTAGTTTTACAAATCGTAATTTTATGAAAAGAGTAATATTTTTCCTGCTAAATGGTTCAATATTACCAACCAGTTAGATTTATTACGATCAAAATACCCGTATGAGTTGAAGTAACCTTAGCTCAAGTGAAAATAATATTTAATTTAATGGCACTAAACTCTCGACCACATCATACTTTCAAGTCATAGTTTCGTCGAACTGACTTCAGGATCAGCTTGGTGGTCGTAAAACATGTCATCTTAGTATATTTTGAATTCAGTTCTATTAACTCTATATTTAGAATTTATATCGTTCTGTAAGCAATTTAGCGAATGAGTAATTTTACTCTCTTCATAATTTGGCATCTAAGATAGCGGAAGTTTGGCAGCGGAAAATAAAAGCAGTAATACTATCAGGTCAAGCAGCACTATCACTTATAATCTGAAATCTGTCTATGCTGGTCAAAATTCCATGATTTAGTAAATGGTATAAGCATAAACCATCGTTTTGATGATGAAATTTGGAATCTAGGATTAAATTTGTATTCTGACATAAATTTTAGAAGATCTGGCACATTTCCATGCTGCACGATTTAAGTGAATTCTAAGATGCATTTTGAAGGAAGCACTGAAATTTAATTGATAACTCGGTGATTTTTAACGATGGCGAAAATTGGTTACTTGTTTTATATTGTAACTGTAATATGCATATTCAACGAAGTTCTGGAAAATTGAGCGCTACTCGTCCACATTTTCGTAATTAAATATAAAATTTAGTACCTATCATTGCATGTGGATGTTGGGTAGGGAATTAGGGGAAGGTTAGTAATTTAGAATTCATTCTATAATTTTACGAGTTTCTGCGGCCTTATAAGTTGTTCTTTTCAGTTTCTGAATAGCTAAGGTCATACTGAGACTACATGATGAATTTGAAAAAAAGATGCGGGTTAGAATTGTTACTATAACATTTTAAGTTTCTGATGTTAGCTATTATAAAAATAACCGAACGTATGGCGTGCCTGCGGGAGTTTTTGAAATATTGATCAGAAACTGAAAAGAACTTACCTGGCCGCAGCAACTCAAAAAATATTATAAACTCCCCGTGTAGTCTCAGTATGACCTGACATTTCAGAACCTTGTTCAAAATACATATCAGGATTACATAGACCTGCGATTCAATTTTCACAATTATTGCTTAAGAATTAACCGAGTTCTATCCAACATAGCCAAATATAAGAATTCCCTTCAAAATACATCTTAATTGTGTAGAATGGACAGATGTCAGAACTTTATCTAAAATTTAAGTTTAAATCCAAAATCTATCCAAATCAAATTTCACAATGATTGGCTATGAAATGGTCCAGCATAAACATATCCTAGAATTTGGTTTAAAAACTTACTTCCTATCTAATACCAAATATTAAATAGTATCAATATAGGACATTGCCTTGTAAAATCGTGTTCCAAATTTTTTTTCTATAACACAAGAGTGAAGTTAGCTGTTTTAGTAAACTCGTTAAAAAAACTCGAAAACCAACACTATATTTAACTGTTTCAACTGTTTAGCTTAGTTGTCTAAACAAAAAAGTAAACAAACAACGGCAATTTTGCGAAAAAAGTCCGAAAAAATGAAAAAAGCGACACCGTGGCTAAAAATGTAATTACGGTAAATGCGATAAGCTAATTTAAAAATAGAACACGAACGTCTTATATATAAGTTATTTAATATATGCTAATACTACAAACCAAATTTCATCATAATTCGTTAAGAATACCAAGAAAGATTATCAAAATTCCATATAACCTTTTAAGCAAGCTATTTACCTCGCTTGAATGTTTTTTTTGCGGAAAAAGTGGTACCTACAAAAATGAGTAAAAACTTTCCGCCGGTTATAAAATAATTGAAGTTATCTTGTTTGTGATAGCGCTGCCACTTGTGGCGATTAGCGTAATCTCTTATTTTCTGGGGGTCGATTTTCTCCAAAATTCGACGAACGACACATGATGTTTTCGTATACGTATAAGGAGAGAAAAATGTATACAATTTTATATTAGTGTGTGTAATTTTTCTGTGTTTATATTTGTTTGCTTTCTGCGAATGTAAGCATCAAAAGTTATGAATCGGTACAAATCGGTTCAGTTTTTTGGTGCTTATGTCGTCTTCGTCATCTCGCTTTTTGACATCTCGCCATGTATTTGAGTGGTGAGTTAACACGTTCGCGGAAATGACTGCTAGTCATATAACTTTTTCGTTTTTTAACACGTTTGCGGAAACAACATTCATTTTTTAAGGAATAATTCGACATATTTTTCAATTCTCACAATACATTTCTTTCCGCGACGAAATATCATTGCATTTACAAAAGTTATAAAATGTGTTCCTGAGTAGCACACACATTTGGAAAGTGTGCATCAATGTGTTAAGAAAAAAAATTTAGCTACACATATTTTAATTTTTTTTAATGCGATGTCGAATGAATGTTTTGTTTTCGGAGAAACACAGAATTAGAAATTATTTTAAAACTAAAATTAAATAAAAGTTTATTTAAAGCATATTTGCATTGCATTTACAAATTTTAAATTATAAATGAAATGAATCTAGAAATGTCATATTCAAGAAAATAAAATGGCGCACATCGCACTAACACAAACACGAAAACCACTATTATATACTTGCGGGTATTTCGTCAACTTGTCGAATTTTGGAAAAAATCGACTCCCGCTGGCAAATTTACACTATACTAAACCGGGAACTGTAGATATAATAAAAAAATACAAAAAAAAATAACGTAAGAGAGCGAGAGATAGGATTTATATGTCGACCATACTAAGAATAACAAAAATAAAAAGAATAACAAAAATTGTGTTTTAATTTTGTTGTCACTTGAAAAGAATAGCCGAGCGAAAATTTTCGGAAAACTTAAAAATTACAACATTTTGTGCGTTGCATGCATGTAATATGCATGTTTATTATTTTATATATAGAAATTTGGAATTATTTGTGTATTTTATCTTTTCTATTTATAAAAGATTCATGTACACATATACTAATATGAATATAAAATCAAAAATAATTTCACTACACTGTGTAGAACTGTATTTTTCTAAATCCAACCTAAAAAAATAATTTATCGAATTGCGGTAATTTAAACCGCATATAAAAAATTTTGACATTTATGCTAGTTCAGCTTGTAACAATATTACATATGTAAAAAAAATACTTACTTGAATTAATCTATAAATATTCTTGATTTTGACGGCATATCGACCACATGTCATTTTTTGGAGTTAAGTTAGTTGCAACCTGATCCACCAGCGGCGCTTTTCCATGTTTTACAATCGTCAATAGCCGAAAAGTCAAATTGGAATAATAATTTTTTGTCTTCGTTTCTTACGTTATTCCTGTTATTTTTTTATTCCATCTATAGTTGGCCCTTTATTCAAAGAATTGAATTTGCAGAAAAATTAAGACTTCAACTTCTGGAAGACTGTTGTTTTTACGGATGAACGTAAATTCAACATTTTCGGAGTCGAGGTAAAATTTGGAGAAAACCTGCTACATCGCTGGAGCCAAAACACATCATCCCAATTAATAAACACGATGGTGGTTCGGTTATGCTATGGGTTTCAATGACGGCGAGTGGGGTAGGTAAACTTGTATTTATAAATTGAAATTTGGATCGCTGGAACTGCCTAGGTATTCTAAAGGACAATTTGATACCATCCGTCGAACAATTGGGGCCCGTGCCATCATGGATCTTCCAGCAAGACAACGATCTTAAGCATACATTACACATTGTGAAAGAATGGATTTTGAATAACGCCCCAAAACAGGAACATTCGCCACCCCAATCGCCTGACCTAATCCCCAATGAACCTTTACGAACATTTATGGGATCACCTGGATCCCAAATTAGAAAATACAGGATTACCAGCAAAAGGACGTTGCACGAAACAATAATGAAAGAATGGGATACAATTTCGCCGGAAGTTACCAAGAAGTTAGTACAATCAATGTAAAGAAGATGAACCTGTACCTCATTTTTAAAGAGAAGTGCGCTCACCTAACCTTTCAAAAAACATAAAAATATTAACAACCATACGCTTCTTTGCGTCTGCTTCTTCTCAAACACTCATTGGGCAAGAGCTTTCTATTCTTTGGTGAGGATTTGATCTGCAAAAAGCATGCAATTGCCAGACTGCAAAAAGTATGTATATGCAACAAAACGAGAATTTTGTGAAATAAAATAGGATTTTTCGGTGTAAGCAATCGAATGCAGATGTGAAAATTATTATCCCATTCTATAAACGCCCAATTGTTATGAGCATATGTATTTATATTTTTTATGTTTGGAATTTGTTTTTTTTTAACAAACTTACCTTTCGTTTTTAAATAGATATGTGACGCTAATATGCCTTAATGAGGAAAAATTTAATTTTCATTTAATGCATACTGTAAAAAATTCATTTTAAGTAATTGTGTGATAGATCTAGCTTATATATAGGACATATACGCGTTCTTTTTTTCTCTTATCCTATTTCATTTCCGTAATTAGATTTTCTGGCACAGGTGTCACTTTGATCGTTTTTTCGAACTTTTTTCTAGAAGTTGCCGTTGTTTGTTTACTTTTTTCTTTTGACAACTAAGCTACACAGTTGAAACATTTAAATTTATTTTTACTTTTTCGCTATAGTTGAGTTGATTTTCGATTTTTTTGCGAACTTGTACTAAAACAGCTAACTTCACTCTTGTCTTACAGAAAATAAAATTTTGGAACACGATTTTACAAGGCAGTGTTCTATATTGATACTATTTAATATTTGTCCAAAATAAGGAAGCTCCATTTTATTCCAAGACCTTTACCGGGTTGGATTATTCACGAATTCAGAACTGCAAAAATCCTAAATAGTAATGCGCTGCTACCAATAGATGAATAATTATTTTCAGACTCTACAGAAAAGGCAGAGAAATAGCAACCATCTTCAAATATACACGCGATTAAGCATTAAAACTATAAATACCGCAAGCATAGAAAAATCAACTTCCGAATATCCTTTCAACTGCGCGCATTCCATTATGAAAGAGCTTGTATGCCCAAAACGGCGTGTGTGGTTACTAAATTGTATTATGATATGTATAAATAAATAAATAAATAAATAAATAAAAAAATAATAAATTTTATTTAGTATTTAACATTACAATTTGAATGGAACTGTCTCGTTATTTGTTTCTAGCCTCCCATTTGGCTGGTCGCTAAATTAATTTTATTGTGTGGTTGTATATATGAGCTACGGATTCCTACTTTGGAACCAAGTGCTTTAAGCTAACGCATAACTTCATCGACAGTGTCGTCTAACCGTGCGATAGACTGGAAAGTTGCTTGGCTTAGCAGAACCCAATTGTGCTGTTTAGTTAGAATGGATGTAACCTGAAATTATTTGTAGAGCATTTAATTAGGCCACTCAACAATTAGGCTACGAGCCTACTATATTATATGCTGGCCCTTTCGGTTATAAAAGTATATATAGGTGTAGGATTGTAACTATTAGTTAACCAATAGCCCCAACCAAATTGCTACAGGTGTCACATGATAATATCGAAATGTTTTTATTTTGAATTTTCACATTTTTCAACTTATTCCATTCTACTTTCCAATAACCTTCTGCAAAACGCATGCGCTCATTTTATTATGATGTTTCTTTCAATTTTCCTTTTTTCATGAAAAAATAATCAATTTTCCTTGTTTGTTAAATTTTATTCTACCCAAAATAAAAGTAGGAAACACACATAGTGGCAGAATCTTTCGTTTTAAAAAGACGACATATTTTTTATGTAGTGCATCAGTTTTAGTTAAACAACAAAATATAGTATTTAACAATAATTAAAATAAATCGAAGTGTTACAAAATTTAATTATTTTTAATAAAAAATATAATATAAGTGTTTGTAGTACGGAAAATTTTTACTGTGACGCTCGAAAATCAATCTCGTACAGTAAAAAAAAAATAGTTCCAAATGAGTTTAATTACTGAAAAAATATTTTAAAAATAACATATTGTAAATTAATTATTTAATATTTAAGAAAATAAAAATTTTCCCAAGGAAAATTTAAGTGTAGAGTTCAGTACCTCAAAATACTTGTAGTATAATAAAGCCCACGCAAGCAAAAAAAAGAGAAAATGGCACTTGATTTTGCTGCGACATATAAAATTTTAGTGTTGGGTGACTCAAATGTTGGCAAAACATGTATCGTACACCGTTATTGTGATGAACGGTACTATGATACATATATTTCAACAATTGGTAAGTAAAAATTTCCGAAATTATTCCGCTTGTTTCCAATAATTCCGATATGGTAATTAGGAAAACAAGTATTAATTGGGTGAACAATTTTCACATTTAACAGGAAAAATCGCGTCATAATGTTGGTTGGTTTACTTCTTCTTTATCTGGCTCATTTATTTGTGGTATTCAATATAAACAGATGACTCATTTTCATTGGTTTTGTCTGTCTTTGTTTTTGTTTCTATTTAAACATAAACTTGACTTAATTTATTTATTTATTTGGTTTATTATTTGTAATAATTTATTATATTTTTAAACTTTTTTTCGATAATTTATTATTTACATTATATCAAATGTACGTAGCATTACGTTGTTTTTGTACGGGCGGGCTTAAAATAAACAGAAATGGGGTGAAAATAAAAAAAAAATAAATTGAACGGGGAGTTAATTTTTTTTCATCTGGTGGGGTGGTTTTCTATAATGGTGGAGAAGAAAAAACATGATTCATATTTTTGTGTACGTTATCTCCAAAAGCAAATCGAGACAAAGGCGAGACATTTTTTATGCATTTTCATTTTATTTTGCTTAACTCATTTATTATTTAATTTTTTATCGAATGAAATGGAATTTTTTGTCGATTTCTCATTTTAATTTAGTCTTCAAAGATGTTATTATGATTTTTAAAAATAATTTTCTTATAATTTATTTATTGGAAAATTAGTAAATTGATTTGCAGGCGTGAAATTATTATAACAGCCTCTATGACCTCCAGGAATTATTAATTTATTATACTCCTTCCAATTTCTATTTAACAATAAGAATGAGTAGGTAGGTTGTGGAGGTAAACAAATTTGTAGAAAGGACTAATTATTTAATGTTATGCTAATATTTTACAAATTTATTCAAATTTTACAGAAGTTTAAAATTAATCGATGCGTTTCATCATATAATTTTTGTTATTTTAAGATTTGTTAATTGATTAAGAAAATTTAATCCACGCTAATGAACCGAAAATTTAACCTTTAAAATTATGTCATTAACAAATTTTAAAAGTTAAACGTAACATTATGGACGATAAGGAAAACTAATTTTCGAATAGAGAATTGAATAGAGAATTGAAAAAAATATCTTACCGTTTTTGTTTGAACTGAGTAAGTCAATTTGATCTAGTGTGACTTATTCCTTTTTTTTGCCATTCAATTCTTTCCAAAAACATGACGCTTGACCATGAAATCCATTAAAGATTTCAATTTTTGTTTGAACACACGTGCGGAAGTATCATGACAAGTTTTTTTTATTTCATCCCGAATGTGGCCGGTAGTATGACCATTTTTCCAAATTCATTGGGTTTCACATTGCCATACTATTCGGAACTAACCAAGATATTAGATTTAATCGAATGTAGAAGACTCGTGTGGTTTCGATCTTCGCATACACATCAACAGTGTATTCAAGGGATAATTGTCGACATTTAGCGTTTGGATTTTCAGCGTTTTCACAAATAACAAATCGATATGAACAGTAAATCATGTCGAACGTTGATCGATTTGTTCATTAATGTTTCCCATGAAATACATTTGAAGAAATTTGTAATCTTCGTTCGGCAATGGTAGTAGTAATCCTGCACGATGATAAATTTTCTCTTGCACTGTGAATGTTGGCATGCAATTCTCGCGCACGATATTTGTTGTATCGAACGATGTCTTTTAGAAACATGAATTGTACTTGCATATGTTTGCCAAGAATGTTTTCGATACCAACATAATAAATCCTGGTAATTTCCCTTTTCCACCCTCGTAGCACATTCCTGATGTTTCATTCTTAAATTTGAGGGTACTACATGCATAATGTATCCATTTTTCCAATAGCCATACACTTGGTTTAAGTGTATTCGGACGATTTCCATTCTCGTTTCCCGTTTATTTACATGTATGATCTCAGATTTAAAACAGTAGTTAAATTAAAAAAAAAATTAAAAATGAAAATTTTGATTTAATATTTAAAATTTTTAAAAATAATTCTTCAGGATATTTTCAAATAGGTCGTCGTTGATGCTGAATGATTTAGATAACCTGTTAAGGAGTTGTTTTTTCCATAGTTTGTGAAATGGTTGCAGAACACCATATATTGGCATATAAATTGATATGTTTTCCAAAATGTAAGCTGAAAATATGTGACCCAGCAAAAAAGCCGTCCTAAGAGAAGTCGTTTAGTCGTGCATCTTGTTGAGCACGGAGGTAACCGAGCTACATTTTCATGGAATGTTAAATTTTGAGATTTCTTTTGAATGCTTTCAATCCTTTTATATGTATAGCGATTATGGATTCCAGACCGTTACAGCGTATTCCAGTTGAAATCGAACATAAGCTAAATAGAGTGAACATAAGCTTTGCATATCTTTAAATTCAAAAGTTCATCGTCTGACAAATCCTAACATGGCATTCGCCTTTGCAATACAATTTTGGAAAGTGACATTTTCGACAATAATGTAAAATCTTAATCCACAATCTGATTGACCCTTTGCAATGCCTCGCTGTTTTCTTTGTGTGAAGTAATTAACGGATTCCTTTTACGATGAAAACACGCAATTTTGCATTTCGTAATATTTTAGTATAGCGAGTTTCGATACCACTCACTTAAGCTATCTAAAGAGCCAGCCAGCCAAGAATAAAAATATGAATTTTAACAAAACCAATTGTTCTTCTTCGGAATGTCAACCAGCCATGCAAAAAATAATTTTCTTAAGTGACAGGTGTTGGTTTACAAAAAGCTGTTTTTATTGTGAAATGTCGTTTAGAGGAATTTCATATTTATTTTCAGTAATTTCACAATATTTTTGGCACGAAAATTGTCCTAAACCAAGAATTTAACCTTTATTGTTTATATAAAAATTATAATCTTTAGCTAAAATGTTTTATTCAATTGAAAATATAAAATAAAAATTTACATGGTCTTGGCAAACATTTTTTTACATGAATTTAAACTAAGATAATTTTTAACAAAATACACTTTAAAATACTATTTTCACTTTTACACAAATTATTAAAACATCACAGAATCTGAAAATATTGAATTCAATAAAAATAAAAATGACCTGCTACCGCATCAAAAATTTATCTTCTTCTGCTGTACATAAAAAACAATAACAAATCGTATTTTTAAGTTTTTCTTATTCTCGAGCGAGAAATCGCGCACACTATTTTTTCTTAAGTGACAGCTAAAATTTAACGAAAGTTTCGTTGGGTTTCTTAAGTAAATATTAAGTTTGGGCGATAGTAACACTGACATGCCATTTATCGCATTCTTGTTTTTTTTATTAAGTTAAGTTTTTATTCCTGACTGGTTCCCACATAAAGGCTCAACCAGTCAAGAATTAAAACTTAAAAAAAATAAAATTTTTTAAAAAATCGATTGTTTTTCTTTTTTATTGACATTCTAGCTATACAAAAATAGTAATTCTTAAGTGGTTGGTTTTTATTGTGGAATGTTTTTAGAGGAATTTCATATTAATTTTCAGTAATTTGACAATATTTTTAAATAAATCCAAATAAAATAAAACAGTTAATTTTTATTTGCTGTCTTACTTTGAGAAATTTACAACAACAATCCCATATATGTAATTCCAAATTGGAATTATTTTAAACCAACTTTTCTGCTGGAATAGAATTATTCAATTTTACCTGTAGTTTTAATGTTCACCACCAGTGCAATTTTATTGAATACTTTTATTTTTAAATGTTGGCAATAAAAATATAAAAGTGATTTTTGTTATTTTGACATCGCATTTTTCTAAACAACACGAGAAATTAGTTACGATTTGTAATAATATTCAAAAATGTTCTAGTACTATTTAACTGAATGTATTTAGTTGCATTTTTACCTTGTTTTCAAATTCAAAATGTAATTGTTACCAACTAATAAAAATAAATTAAAAAGTATCTTTGGTTGTTACTTTGAGCACAAATTAATTCTATTCCAGAATGGTTTTAACTTATGCCAAAGTAAGACGACAATTGATAAATGATACATTGTTATACATACAATATTCATTGATATTACAAATGAAAACGTACATATACACGAAATGATTTTGCATGACACTGGAAAAAGGAAATAAACTAAACAAAATTAAAGTATTACAGTAGTAAAATAGCGTTTACACTACGACAAATTAATTTTTAACAAAATTCACTAAAACACAATTTTTACTTTATTACAAATTATTAAAACTTATCATAGAATCTGAAAAAAATATTAAAATAATTTTATTTAAAAAATAAAGTAGTAACAAAAAAATGTACGCAAAACAAATATGGCTTCTACCGCATCAAAAATTTAACGTCTTCTGCTGTATATAAAACACAACAACAAATCGTATTTTTAAGTTTTTCTTATTTTCGAGCGAGAAATAGCGCGCACTATTTTTTTCTTAAGTGACAGCTAAAATTTAACGAAGGTTTCGTTGGTTAATAAGTAAATATTATCACATTCTTATTTTTTATTAAGTTTTTATTCCTGACTGGTTCTATTACGTTGAGGTAGGCTTTATTGAAGTATCTGCCGCCCCAAACCCCCGCTTTTCCAGAATTTATACAATTAACGAAGTGTCATTAATGGAGATGTCCTACTTTGCTTTCCGTACCACACAAGTGAACAATTAAGAGAAAATTGATCAATATTTTTTAATTACGCGTCTTTTCGATGAATTGTTCAGTGTAGAATTGTTTCTGTGTAAAATTGTTTGTATGTATACCATTACGAATCTTTTCGATGAATTGTTCAGTGTAGAATTGTTTTCGTGTAAAATTGTTTGTAGTACAATATCCTTCTCTGAATTCATTTCTAACAATATTGTTTGTCGCACTTTTGTGGTTGTGTTAAATTGTGTTGCGCATAATTTTCGGGTTGCCTAAAAATGTCCAGTTATTTAATTCGTATTTTGAACAAATTTCCTGAATTTAAAAAAGTAATTACAACAAAAAAAAAATTCAAAATGAATTAAAAAATGCATATCTTATTTCATTTTTTAGAAAATTTATCTTAATTCATTTTCAAATTGATTTAAAATACGTTTATTTTATTTCATGTTTTGCCCACTTTTCTTAATTCATTTTCAAAATGAATGGAAGATTATTAGGCTAAAGTTTACTTTACGTATACATCGATAAAATCAGGTAAGGAGTATACATTTTTAAATGCAGGATTGTTTATTAATATGTAGTTATTAGGAGGAAAAACCTATATTAAAATTTTTTTTGATTTTCCGGAAAATTTTTAGATTTTTAATTTTTCAATATTTTGTTTTATTTTATTTATTTTTATTAGTAATATTTGCGTCATCAGGCTCCCCTAAATTAAGAAAAGATGAATTAAGAAAAGAGAATTAAAAAAAGTGGTATTTGCATGAACGTTGATTTTTGCGAAATATAATATTTTTAACGAAATGTTTCTTCTTACAGTTTTTTTTGTTGCATTGTAGAGAAAGATAAAAAACATGGATTTAATAAAATTCATTTGTGAATTATTATTTGTGCATTAATTGTGAATTAAAATTACATTTTTTAATTCATTTAGAAATTTGCGTTTTTGCACATTTTATTAATGAAAGCATTAATTAAAAATTTTGAATGGCTTTAATTTTCATATTACAGTAAAAACCCGATTATCCGGCATATAATTAATCGGAATACTCAGTTAACCGGAATTTTAATTTTTAGGAATTTTTTGCTTTTCTCTCTTTCTTTTGTCTTTCATATGCATTTTTAATTCATTTTGAAATTTGCAATTGTTTTTTGCACATTTTCATTATTGAAAGCATTAGTTGAAAATTTAGTATAGTTTTAATTTAAATATTACTGTAAAAGGCCGATTATCCGGCATCCAATTAACTGGAACACTCAGTTAACTGGAATTTTAATTTTTAGGATTTTTTTTTTTTGCAAGGGAAAATTTGAAAAAACACTTTTCTTAATTCAGCTTTTCTTAATTCGGGTAGCCTTAACTTATTTGGGAATGTCAAATGGGTAAAATTCCTATTGGAGAAAATGCCAAAATTTCCAATTGAAAAAAAAAAAAATTGAAAATGAAGAAGTTTTAAAGTTTGAAAAACAAAGCGAAAATCATCATTCGTGTCCGGTTTTCACAATATTGATAGTTTTCTGACCTATTCGAATATATGAAAGAAATCCCGAGAACATTTTTCGTCTATGGGATATCACCGTAAACGTAAAAATTTCTCTGGGCAAATTAAAAATGATCATAATTAGATAACATTCAACACCCTCATTCACCCGGTGAAATAAAATTTGAAATTTTTGTAAAATTCAT
The DNA here is from genome assembly GCA_932526605.1 of Nephrotoma flavescens. Classification (NCBI taxonomy): domain Eukaryota; kingdom Metazoa; phylum Arthropoda; class Insecta; order Diptera; family Tipulidae; genus Nephrotoma; species Nephrotoma flavescens. Next base: position 163,738,735 of record OW052222.1, on the reverse strand, counting down.
GGATATAATCTAAGTAGCCTGTATGACCCAGTAATTATATTCATAGACTATCCATGTTCATTTCAGTGTTACAACTTTGTCTACGCTATCTTAAAATAAATTTTAAAAACTGCGTTCGTCTCTAGAAGCGGTAATAGAAAAATTAGAAAATAGATTCAAATCAAAAACCATATAGCACGTGGCGTTTCGATCTAGCTATTCGGTCATATAGGTGGAACCCCGTGAACATCTCTAGGATCGGAGATATAAAAGTAGAAACATTGTCTAAAATAGCCTCCTTTAGAATTAAAAAAAATAGTAAATCGTTTTACGATTTTCTCGTGTTTATTTCAAATCGTTAGAAAATTATTTGATCTTTACAGCGACACTATTATGAACTTAGGATCTTTTCTAATATAAATGTTAAAGATTATCTAAAAATGTTTCAATTTCACAACAAAACAAATCCAATTGGAATATTTTAAAAATTAACAGTGTACATTTTTGGTATGTATTGCCACAGAATATATCAGAAACGACAGTAAGAAACCAATTTCTTTTTGACAATACTCCTAAAATAGTTCCCACGTTCACCAATAGATGGCTCTAAATTAGAAAAAAAAATATTTTGTAAACATTAAAGTTTTAGAGTGTAAAAATAAATTCTCTCTCTTCGATTTTTGTCAAATTGTTTGCGATCATTTGTCAAACAATGAGCATTAATTCGGTTAATTCTAAAAATTTACCACGGGCACAGAATATATTATATTCTTTAGCACGGGTATCAAATATTTTTGATGCAATATGCCCGGATTGGGAAAAATATTGTCTCCAAGGATTACAAGCTATATCAGAATGAATTTAATTCATTCGGCATAATTGTCCCTTGCAGTCAACAGTGTCGCGTTTGAGTCTGACATGAGAGCCCCAAAAGTTGCGTCTCGAAGAATTCCAGAGACAAGACGTTATACTCATTTCAACCGTACGCTTAACGAAACAAGGGCGATTAGACTGGCAAGACGCTATTCGATTTGTCGATGATGTAAAGCGAATCAATGTAGCGATTTCACGTACTCCAGCATTACTTGTAATTTTTGGTAATTCCTACTTATTGTGCATCGACCAAAATTGGCGGTAATTATTGTGTTCAGAACAACACTTACGCCGGATGAAGTTTACCTGAAAATTTTAAAAATAAAACAACTAATTAATAGAAATTTTCGGCTTTTTAATAAAATTTTTTCATAAATGCGTTAGCTTAGGTTTCTTTCTACAATACCAGTGAGAGCTTCCGAATGAACCGAGAGCAAATCAATTACTTATTTTAAATAGATGTTATGGTGACAAAGGTAGCGTTCCCATTATAACATGTCCCAATTTATAGTAAGTTTTAACATCGAATCCAGCATTACGAATTAAAGCCACAATCTAGCACTCATCGGCCGAACTATTTGTAATATAATTTCATGTGGTGTTAAATTGAAGACTGTTTGGAAAACAAGTTTAGCATGCTTTGCTATTTGTGTGGCTTGGCCTTATTCACATCAATGAGCCAATTCACGGCTTGACCTTATTAAACTCGTAACTAGAATATAAAAATTATAAGATAACACTTTCATTAGTACCATATATAATATCAGGACTTACGCAATATTTTATCGGGCAAACATTTGATTTAGAGTTCCCTCGGATAACAAAAGTAGCGATCACAGATTAACAGCGTTTGTAAAAACATTCATGAATGGTGTTCCAGGTTTTAGTATAATTTCGATCATTTCACATGCGACAAGATAAAATGAAAAATTTGACTTATAGCCGAAAATTCTCTGAATCCAGTGTTCATTTATAACATCCAAAATATTTAAAGCGGGTATAACAGTATTTATCGATAGCGAACATTATTGGCGGTACAAATACAAAGAAATTCGACTAACACCTGTCCAGTTGAAAATCAGTATGTAAATCATAAACATGGATTTCCCGTTCAGCTAATAATTCAGCTCTAATATATGAACTAGGAGGATTACGAATTACCGATTTGCCGCATAGTTCTGTCGAAACGGCACACATCCCTAGAAATAAAACAATATTATAATAGTTAATTCATTTCTCATAAATTATTAAAACTCACTTGTGCTGGAACATCATCATTTGTTGTAATTTTTTCATTTCCCTTCCTAATATGCATATAATTTTGTGTGTTGTGCTTGTGACAAATACCTCGTTGCTGTTGATGTAGCCAAAAGTGACATTTCTTATAGAGAGAGCCAAGTGAGAGGAAATTGTAGTTGTACACTGCGAAGATATTTTATTTTTTTTCAAAACTGATAGCGCTATCTATTATCTACCATTTAAACAATTTTACCACTCCTATTTTGATGTAAAAAATTTAAATATTTGAGACGAAAGAAATTCATATAAAAATGGGACATAACTCCATTTTTATATGAATTTCTTTCGTTATCGCTTCTGTTTGAATTTCGCTTCTGTTATATATTCTGTGGTATTGCACAGAGCCCGTGAAGTTTCTAACAAAAAATAACACGTATGGATTCTTATTGGGTTCAATTAGATTCCAATAGCCGCCATATTGAATTGTTTTAGTATTGGTGATTTACACTGTTAATATTTTATAAATGCAAATTAGTGAAAAATTTATTAAAAATTATTATTAAATAAAATCATAATTTACATAATAAAATTTATAAAAGATACTAAATGCAAAAGATATTAGAGAAATATATAAATAACTTAAAAAAAAGTTAACAAATAAATAAAATTAAAGTTCTAACAAAAAAAAAATCAAATATGTTGCAATTTTTCACTCAAAATATACAGTATTTTATCGATCTGGGCCAATAACAAGCAACTTCCAGAGATTAGGGCAAGATGCCACTATATAGGTCGGATTGGCCTATTTATAGAGAACATGGGCTAAGGTTACATTTAACAACTAACAAGGTTACATTTACTCCGCTAGGAAAAACCTTATACCGGAAAATATTCTCTATGGATAGGCCAATCCGACCTATATAGTGGCATCTGGCCCTAATCTCTGGAAGTGGCTTGTTATTGGCCCAGATTGATAAAATACACAGTATTTACGGCGAAAAATTGCAATAACAATCCAGATATTTTCTCTGTTAAAGCTTTTGAATAATTTATGTATTTCATTAATATTTTGTGATTTTAAATAAACTCTATTTTAAAAATTATCATTTTTAAATGTATTTGATTCGGAGAATAATTTAACAGTGTAATAAATCACACTCAATTTATTCTAATATGAATTTAATATTGAGTGGTACTAACACCATATATAATTTCAATTTTTTGTTATTTTTTGTTAGAACCTTCACATCGGTATTTCACAATCATTTCAATTCCGCGTATTCCTAAAGCATTTCCAAAATTGTTTTGGATTTACTTAGATATTTCCTTGAATTTATTCGAGATACGACCTGTATTTTGAGTTGAAATAAATTTGAAATTCAATGGTAAAAATTAATTCCAAAACCAATAAAGTTTGTACTTGCAAACATGTATCTTGGATCCACGCGATACTGTTGGGCTACCAGTGTTTAGTTAGCTTGCTATACTTAAATCGGTCTATCCATTTTTCACGAGACTGTAAGAAAAACTCTTCAAGTTACATTGATAAAAATTTCAACCTTTTTAATAATCACATAAATCACTGTCAAATCTAATTACCTCACCAAATACAGAAATAAATTGAATACAAATAAATGCCGACACTGTTTTCCGTAAGATTTACACACATATTCGTATTCTCATTTTGAAAATGTATAAATGTTTAAGGATTGAATTGATGAGGCAATAAATCTTCCGTTGTAGCAAAGGAATATTTTATTAAATTTTTAAGAATTAATCTTATTTGTATAATTAGGTTGCATACACAAGTGAAAGATTATTAATTTTAAGATTATTAACAAAAAATATTGACACCCCCCGATTCTATTGGCATAATTTTTAAAATTGATAAGACGCAACAACATCATGATAATAAGCATAAGTAAACATACGCGGGGTAATTTTATTACATTACGCTATTATTTTCAGCCAACCCTCATCCTTTTAATTAAAATTGATGTGATTGTACACCTACACAGCAGAAGTAAAGTTTCTAGAAGAGAAAAAAGATAACTGTAGTACAGAATAATTTATAAGAAAAGATAATTGTTTAACTTGTTTTTATCTTTGATTATATTCTGTATGCTTAATTGTCAATTATAACATGACTCCCTTAAATTATTTTTCTGTGATTTTGCTTTTGTTGAATTGTTAAAATAAATTAATTCAAGTGTTTCGCACCAAATTGATGATTCGTTAAAATCATTCATAAAGAATTCAAAATTATAAGGTGTTGTCGAGTATTTCTAATTAATTCTAATCTGATTTAAATGAATTATTGATCGGTACACAATGGTGATTGAATGATCAGAAAATCATAGAAAATTAGAATTCCATGATGGAAAATGCCAATTGAGTCGATATCGTAAAGAGTTACATTGTACAGGAGGGCCACGTTATAGCAGTTCAGCCTATCAAGGCTCATATGCTCGTGAAACCTAACCTATACACCCAACGGACTTGCTGAAGCACAATAAATTCAAATGAATCTGAATGTCTGACGCCTTCGGCATTCTGGAAATTCTGTTGTCTCGTCCATTTTCCGATTAAAGAAAAAGTTTACGTTGTTTTTATCTAGAGATAAAGATGAGTTGTCACGTCTTCATTTAGATGAAATTATGCTGCAAGTTTTTCTACCTGCACTGCACTTTGAGGAAGAGCCTCTTGCTCATGTAAAATGATTCGTTTTAATTGATTTAAATTAACCCGTAATCAATTAACGGATAGCGGGAAATAAGAGATATCCATAAGCGATAGCTCTACCACTAAAGAGAAACCCCCTTACCAAAATATGTTACAGGATGGCTACTGCAGATTTCATCTAATATCCCGCAGAGGCCTCACACGGTGATTTTTGCAGGCTATAACTCAGGGAGAAATGGTAAGGTCGTGGAGTTTGCGGGGTATTCTGGCTTACACCGTGATTACAGAGATTTAAATAAAGAAAACGCAAATTATAAATAATCATAAACCCGAGTCCCGCCGAAATTTTTCGGCCGGAACCTGAGGAACGAACAGCAAAAAAAATAAAAAAATTATATCGGAAGAGAGGTGCCTTGGTGCGTGCATCCGTCTGAACTCAAACGGTGGTAACCACCGGGTTCGAATCCGGATGCGGGCACCAAGGGACCGCCAACCCTACGCAGACCCGAAGATAGACAAGTCTCCCCTCATCATACCCAACGGAGAAAATTAACAATCCATTTTAATTAATATCAAAAAAAAAAATCACAACAACAAAGCACCATACAAAAATGGAGAAATCGAGACCAATGTACACCGAGCGCGTGACCGTCGACCGTTATCCGGCGCTCGAGTACAATCAACAATTTAATAAAAATAAAAAAAAAAAAATTTAAAATGTATAAAAAATGAGAACATAAAAATTGTACCTTAATCCAAAAATAAATCTATATTTTCGCCGGTTGGCCACTCGATTGTTGCGGGGCCTTTCCCCAATACCAAAGTCGAATAGCCGGTTGTCCACCCGTACCGTTGCGGGGCCTTTCCCCGATACCACCGATTCGGCCCAACCGTCGATAGCTCCCAAAAATATTACGGCTGGCCTCAACTGACCGCCGGATCAACCGAAATCGGAGTGGCCTCAACTTGCCACCCGCAAATAATTATTTGGGCGTTGCCTCACCGAAACTGTACGTAAAAATTTTAGAAATGGCTGGTTGGCTACCTGTTCGCGCCGGTGTTTTCACAGATACCGTTGGGCGTTGGATTGCCTTTACCGTAAACCCGTTAGGCGTCCTTCGCCTTGAAGCCGTTGAAATATTGAAGTGGCCTCAACTGGCCACCCATAAATAAGTTGTTGGGCGTTCTCTCATCGCAACCCGCAAATAAAGCAAATGAAGTGGCCTCACCTGGCCACCCGTAAATAATTGATGAGGGTTGGATCGCCTAGACCGTATGCACACAATAAAAATTTGACCCAACGATGCTAATTTTTAGTGAAATTATATTCACTCGTGTGAGCCACTTACGGAACACCATGTTTATCGTGACTATAATTCAGATGATGAATTTATTGATTAAAACACAAAAAAAAATCCCAATTTTTGGATTTCATTTACATTGCAATTTAGTTTTTATACTATATTATATATATATTTTTTTACTTTATTATACAATATAGCTTATTAGCTTACTAAATTAATTTACTTTTAAAGTGGATCGACAGCAAAAAAAAAAAAAAACTAAGCTTCACGCTATACAATCCAAGACCAGACTCAAAAACTAAAAAAAAAACTCTCACACCAAATAACGACGAGCAAAACGTTCTAGAAGAATTTTCTTTCTTCTCTGTTTTTCGTTGCATCAATTCGCATTGATGCAAACGAGAAGCATATAAGAAAAAACATTCTTCTATTATTATTAACATTCTTCTATTGTTATTACAAAAAGGGTGTACCAAAACCAAAATAATCAATACCTCAAGCGAAGACACAAACCGTAATATTCGTTGGGGATTTTAAAGTGAGTTTTGGTCAAAATTCTAGGATCTAATCATGCTGGACTAAACTTGAACCAATCCTTGAAATTTGGCTTCTAGATTGATTTTTGATTGAAATATAAATTTTAGATGAAAATATGGTATCTCTGCGTATTCTACAAGGGGTAAAATGTATTTTGAGCTAGAAACTCGCCTATTTCTTAATTAATAATTGTAAAATTTGCATCGCATACATGGATAATCCCAAGTTTGGCGAAGAAATGGTCAAGTTTAGTCCATCATGAACAGATCGTAGAATTTTGTTCAAACCCCACTTTAAAATCTCTATCCAAGACTACACTCAAAATTTTATTGTAATTGGTTAAGAAATGGTGGAAACACGGAATATCAGTGCAGTTCTATCCTTTGTAAATGTATTTGACTGGTTTCGATGAAGTAGAAATCTCCATGGATCTGATCATAATATTTATAATTTCTTATGGTAATTGCTCATGGGTCAAATGGGCATGATTTACCGTTACATCTTCCATCAATACATTAAATGCATGGGTTCGAGAGGCAGCTTGGGTTTGCAACGAAACTGACGAATACATCGTGAGGTCCGAATTGTCGAATACATCGTGAGGTCCTTCACATAAAGGCGGTAAAATAACAAAACACGAGCTCCATGATATAGGTCAGCCCCGTCTTAGAGGTATGAGACAATGATCCATTGTTGTATCACCATGACAACACTAATAATTGGATTGAACTCATTACTCGGTACTTTAAATAGCAATATACTGATCCTGTTTCAAATACGTTAGAGAGTATGTATTTTCGTATCCATCACATTGTCAATTCGATAGTCAACCGGCTTCTTCGAAAGATGATAACATTGATGAACTGTTCTCTGGATTTTCAGAATTATCATGGTTAAATTAATGCTCACTGTCTACAAAAATCATTTCAATTTTATTTTTTGTTGGAGCATTATATTGTCATTGATCTGACGGACGGTCTTGGTGTTACACCATGTTAACGATGGATGCTGTTTGGTTGTCTTTAATGGATTTTTCTTGTGGTGTAATTCTGGCGATTAATATAACGCGGAGCTGGGTTTAATGTTTGTTTGTCTCGCTGTTCAATCGTCGTCTCTTTTAATCTGAAAAATAATTTTAAGTTTTATAAATAGAGCTATGTACCTCTCTTTAAAAATGAACTTAGAAAGAACAAAGCTATATGATTATTGATATCGGACTCAATCGTTGTGTTCAGAACACGATCTATATTAATAAAGGTACTGAAACTACGTGCAAGTATTTGTTTTCAGAAAAAATGTCCAGCCCTGGTATCAGTAACTAATAAGACAGGAAAATCTCATTACGATATGATGGGGATTACTGGTAAAAAAAATAATTTATTGAATCATCCTACCATTTGTTTATTATGAATTATTACGAATTTCTATAATTTTATTTTATCTTATTTATTTAAAGAAATCTGTTTTGTAATTTACATGTATGATTTCAGATTATTTACAATAATTTAAACAAAAATTATATAAAACAGAAATTCCAAACAAAAAACTTTAAAACAAAAAAAAAATTTAAACCAAATTTTGGTTTAACAATTAAAAATTTAAAAAATAGTTCTTCAGGATATTTTTAAAGTTGTCCGTTGATAAATTAAAGTCAAATAGGTTGTCGATTAAGTTGAATGATTTAGACATCCTATTGATGGGGTTGTTTTATCCATAGTTAGTAGAATGGTGTTCAAGTGCTAAAAATTCAAGGTTTCGAAATGTTCTGCACGGCACGTGATTTGATATGTTTTCCAAGATGTAAGCTGAATCAACGTGACCAAGGAAAACGTTACCAATAAAAGCCGCACAGAAGAGAAGTCGTTTATTTTGAAGCGTGCATATTTTGTAATCTGTGCTTCTTGTTGGAAATGGAGGTAAGCGAGCCATATTTTCATGGAATGGTAAGCTGTGGTCGTAATTCCAGTCGCTTTTCTTTAACAAAAAAATCAGGAACTTCTTTTGAATGATTTCAATTCTTTTTATGTGCATAGTATTGGATTTCAGACCGTTACAGCGTATTCTACTTGAGATCGAACATAAGCGAAATATAGTGAACATAATGTTTGAATATCCTTAAATTCACCTGTCCATCTTTTAACAAATCCGAGCATGGCATTTGCTTTCGCAATAATATTTTCAATTTTGGAAAAATATGGAAAATTTTTGCAAACCAATGCATTTTTCCAACATTTTTGAAAAATTTGCAAAAGTGAAGGCGAATTACTCATTTTTACTAAAATGCTCGTGATATTTGAATGGGAGGTTGGAGAACCTTTAAAAAACCCGATTTCCAAAGCCGTCTCTGAGAATGCTGTAAAAGATAGCAGAAAATTTCCAGCAGAAAAAATGTGTTTTGCTATTCACCGCTAGAGGCATCACTATCACAAAAATGATTTTTTTCTGCTGATGTTGTTTGACATCAGCAGAAAATTTTTGAAATTTTTAGGCAAATTATAAATTCTCAGCAGAAAGTTTTATGAAAAATCAACGAATTTATGAAAATGAAGAGAAAATATATGTTTAAAGGTTTTGATGAAAGTTAATTTTGTATAAAAAAAGATTTGCGTATGTGTGTAAGGACTCTAAAAATATACTAAAATTACCATAATCATCATTATGCAAATACAGAGCAACATCAAACAAATTGCCATCGTTCAAAGCACTCCATACAATTCTGAAGTCATTTTAATGTGAATGTTTTCAGTTTTTAACAAAAGTGTTAGAAAAACCCCCCTGTAACTACCCTGGGTGTATGTTTTTATAGTAGCTGACATCATAATCTATATACATGAGCAACATACGATTCACACCTGGCGTCAGTAGCCTTCCATACATTTTTGAAGTCATTTCAATGTAAAATGTTTTCAGTTTTTTTATTTATTTATTTATTCTTTGTTGTAAACAACAATTACCCAAAAAGTCTTACAAGACTATAACAGGTAAAAAAAAAAAAATGTTTTTTCTTAATATTTAATTATACAATTTTACAAGTTTAATTACAAGTCAAATTTTACAATATAAGTATTAGTAATTAATTTTTTTTTTGAAATACATACATATTCAAAATTAATCTCAAATTTCATTAGACTTTGTTGCATTATACTTTTTGGATTAATTCTATTTAACTTCATTAAAATAAATCAATTCAACGTCTTAACCATAATCATATAGACATGTATATAAAAACTAAATACTAAATGCCAAACAATATGCACACTATTTAACTATAAAATTTAAAATTTAGATTTCCCGCATATTCTTAAACATATTATGTAGAGAGGGTTACTTATAATTGTGTTCAGATATCTAGATCACTATTGAAAATCTAACCATTTATTAAACAGATATTCTTTGAGTGCGGACTTAAATTTTCTTATGTTTATCTCTGTCTTGATTTTATCACCCAGAAAATTAAATAAGATGAGACCTTTATAGAAAGGGTTATTTTGAGCCCGTGACGTAGCAACTGTATTGATGTAGAAATTTATTTCAGTATTTTGCCGTGTGTTATAAGAATGAACGTCTTTGACTGTGATAAATAAGCTAGTACACTTGGTTAAACCTAGTTGAATTTTCCGGATGAACACTAGAAGGTCAAAATTTCCAATTATATCAATAGGCAAAATTTGCGAAGAGTAGATTGTTCGAGTTGGTTGCAAAGCCGGTAGGTATTTTATAGTTTTGATAACTCGATTTTGTAATACACGTAATTCTTTTAAAGCGCATGAAGAAGCAGTGGTCCATATTGAGCTCATATATGAAAGCCGCGAATTGACGTATGCATGATATATCATCCAGGCAGTTTGGATATTAAAATATTTCCTATTCTTTTTTAATGCAAACGCATAAGGCCATATTGATTTTTTAACCTTTGTGATATGATTTTGCCAGTTTAAATGTTCGTCAATTACTAAACCAAGGTAAGTAATGGACTGTACTTGGTGATATCTATCAGTACCAATATCAAAATAGCGAGGAAATGCAATTGGAAAAGTTTTATTTTGAAAGATCATGTAGTTTGTTTTCAATTTATTTACCGACATTCGATTAGCAGATAGCCAATTTTGAATTTTGATAAGATCATTTTTCATTTTTTCAATAAGTCCTATCGGTGTTTTTGCCTGATATATAATAATAGCATCGTCTGCATACATTATAAGTCGACCACGTAATTGTACAATAAATATATCATTTATAAAAAAATTAAAGGCTAATGGCCCAAGAACAGAGCCTTGCGGTACACCAGAAATTATTTGCAATGGTAGACTTTCCGATCCATTTACTATTGTATACTGTACACGCCTTTCAAAATAAGAAGCTATAAGTAAGGCAACTGTATTTGACGGATTAAGTGTCAGAAATTTACTAATTAGTATATCTTGTGGTACCATATCAAAAGCCTTTTTAAGATCAATCGATAAAATTGATACATACTGTTTCGTTTCCATTGTCAAAAAAATTTCATTGATTACTGTGGATGCTGCTGATATAGTACTTGATTTGTCAACAAAACCAAATTGATATTTATTGATTATGTTATTTTTTGTAAAGTAACATTCGATTCTCTTTACTATTATTTTTTCGAAAATTTTTGAAAATACATTAAGCACTGAAATTGGTCTATAATTTATAGGCTGAGTTTTATCCCCCGATTTGTGTATAGGATGCACCTTTGCTATTTTTAAACAATCTGGAAAATTTCCGTTTACTAAAGACTCGTTTACCAGCTTGACAATGCTTGGAATTGAGAAATAGTTTAGTTTTTCAATAAACTTAGCTGATATCTGATCATATCCTGCAGACGCACTCTTGTTTAATTTGTTTATTATATCAAAAACCTCTGAATAGTTAGTTTTAGAAAAGTGAAGAACAGGTAAATTATCGTATTTAAGATATGTTTTGAAATGTGGAATTATATTATCACTAACGGAAACATGATTGGTAGTAGATATATTGACAAAATGACTGTTTAATAAATTAGCAATTTCTGTAGAATCATAAAGAAGTTCACGGTTTTCATTTGCCATCGCAATAATATTTTTATTATCAGCATTACTTTCATTGTTATAAAGCATTTGTTTAAGGATCATCCAAGTTTTTCTTGGATTATCAATAGATGCTCGCAGCCTATTTTCATGAAAGTTAAATTTAAGCCTCCGTTTAGAATACACAACTTGATTTCTAAAGTATTTAAATCTAGATAAATAATAAGAATTATTTGGGTATTTCAACTTGAGTCTGTAGAATAAGTCTCTTATATTAATAATTTTTTGAAAATCTTCTGTAAACCATTTTACCATGCGATTTTTTTTTCTTAAGACTTTCGTGTTATTAGAGATGAGGTATGAGTAATGATCAATAATATCATTAAATGAATCATATGTTACATTTGACGTTAGAAGATCATTTATAATATGATCATAATTAGTAATTGTAATATACGACTTAGTCTGCAGAAGTTTGGGAATCTTATCAGATTTATCTATTAATATAATTCGATGATCAAAATCAGGTGTATCAAATAGACTGATAATAAAATTAGATTTAATTAAATCTGTAGTAACGTGATCAATGATCGATGGCGTTGCGGAGAATCTGGTATATGAATTAATATTTAGATTATTAAGGTGGGCGAATCCACAAGATGAAACCACTGTATTTAGCCACCCAGTTGTTTTGTCAAGGTTATTTAACAAATTAATGTTAATATCACCTAGCAATAATGAGTTTGGATAATCTGAAAGTACGGTATCCAATTTATCAAAAAATATTCCATCTGGGCAACTACAACGATACACACCTATAATTTTACTATTCAATACAGGTAAATCAATAACAATAAAACTTGATCCAAAAATATTATAGTTTTCCTTTTCCACAGCTAAAATAGATTTACTTACATAAATGGCAATTCCTCCACCTCTATTACTATCTCTTGGGCAATGATATGATTCATAATTTGGTAGCTCATAAAATGGAACTTCATTAGAATAAATCCATGTTTCTGTAATCACAATTATGTGTGGTGATGTGCTTAAAGACTCCATAAATTGCTTAATATGGTCAAAATTTTTCCTTAGTGATCTAGAGTTTATCAACAAATAACGTATAGACCCAATACTATATTCTGGTTCAATGTTAATTAAGTGTTTCACGGATAATAAACTTTGAATATCAGTTTCATAATTATCATCTAAACATTCCATTTTAAGTTTAAGAACTATTTTTATGTACATATACGTATTAAATTAAGACACCAATTGCAAAGAAAAAACCTAATCAAATAGTGTTAAGCAGTATAACTTATTTATATATATAAAATTAAGTTTTAATTTTTTTAATGTACACTACTTGACACTAATTAATCCAAAAAATAATCAACAAAATTTGACAGTATTGTTATAAAAAAATTTAAAATAAAGAAAAAAAAATGACGTGTATAAAGAAGGCAACCTTAAATACTATTGCAATACAAAAATTAAATAATTTTATTATATAGAACAGTTTAAACAGAACTCTATGTACTTATTATTTTATTTTTTGTTTAGAATTTTTTTTTTTTTTTTTTTAAATGTAGTTGTTATTCTGTTTGACCTTGTGAAGTCGATAATGCAGTGTTGATGTTTTTAAATTTCTGTATCTGTGCCATACAATATATAATTTCTGGTGCAGATTGTTGAGTTTCCTGGATATATATATATGACCGCTGTACCACGATTTATATACTGCAGAAGTTTGTTGAAGTTTCTTTGCGGCAGTTAATAGTTGCGCGAAATGTTTACGCAAACGATTATTAATTATTAATTTTTTCATTGGATCATTAGCAACATCATTAAGAATTTGGTGGAGAAACACAGGCCCATTTTTAATTAGTGTATCCATTACTTTTTTTTTTTTGTTTGGAGATTTAAATGAAATGATAACTTGGATAGACGATGTTTTGTTCTGTACATTCATAGAACGTTTAAAAAAATGTTCAATGTCATCCATATCAAACTTAAAGAATTTACCTAGTCCCTCAACAAATGGTGTTATATTTCCAATTTCAGATGGTAAACCAAATATAATAATATCATTTTTTATTGTTTGCTGGAGTAGGAATTCACTTTGGTACTCCAAGTTATCCATTCTTGTATTTGTTTTTTGCAAATCATTAATAATATTAATTGTGTGCATTTTATTATCGTCTACGTCTTCTTTAAGCACCACCATTTTAGAATTGATGTCATCAATTTTCAATTGAAAGTCATTATGCAAAGCTTCAATTTTTTGATTGATATCAGTGTTTGAAGAACAGATAGCATCCATAATATCTTTTAGAGATGGATTTTCAATAGATTTTAGGCCATCAAGATCAGTTGTGAGTTTTTTTTGATATCTTGTGTTAGCAGATTTAGCCATATTTTTCACACACACTCTCAGCAATACAACAAAATAACTATAATTATAATTAACAATCTAATTATGTTAACTAATTATTGAAACTTTTTCACAGTCAATTTCACAGTTTAAATCGAATTTATTTGTATCAACATTTATTATTTATTATATAAAAAGAATTTCACTTTAGTCAAATCAATGTTCACTACTCGGCGGCCATCTTTACTTTTTTAACAAAAGTGTTAGAAAAACCCCCCGGTAACTACCCTGGTTGTATGTTTTTATGGTAGCTGAGATCATAATCTATATACATGAGCAACATAAGATTCACACTTGGCGTCAGTAGCCTTCCATATATTTTTGAAGTAATTTTAATGTGAACGTTTTCAGTTTTTTAACAAAAGTGTTAGAAAAGTCCCCCTGTAACTACCCTGGGTGTATGTTTTTATGGTAACTGATATCATAATCTATATACATGAGCAACATAAGATTCACACTTGGCGTCAGTAGCCGTCCATACATTTTTGAATTCATTTTGATGTGAATGTTTTCAGTTTTTTAACAAATGTGTTAGAAAAACCCCCCTGTAACTACCCTGGGTGTATGTTTTTATGGTAGCTGAGATCATAATCTATATACATGAGCAACATAAGATTCACACTTGGCGTCAGTAGCCTTCCATACATTTTTGAGTCATTTTAATGTGAACGTTTTCAGTTTTCTAACAAAAGTGTTAGAAAAATCCCCCCTGTAACTACCCTGGGTGTATGTTTTTATGGTAGCTGAGATCATAATCTATATACATGAGCAACATAAGATTCACACTTGGCGTCAGTAGCCTTGCATACATTTTTGAGTCATTTTAATGTGAAAGTTTTCAGTTTTTTAACAAAAGTGTTAGAAAAACCCCCCTGTAACTACCCTGGGTGTATGTTTTTATGGTAGCTGAGCTCATATATACAAAAATAAAATTACACAATATATTTACTTTTGGGTGGAATTTTTGAAATTTGAAAAAAATTATTTACGCCTAAATGTTTTTGTTTTGTGTATAATAACTAATACAGACACGTACATTATATAACTGAAAACATATGACATCAAAATGACTTCAAAAATGTGTGGAAGGCTACTGACGCCAAGTGTGAATCTTATGTTGCTCATGTATATAGATTATGGTCTCAGCTACCATAAAAACATACACCCAGGGTAGTTACAGGGGGGTTTTTCTAACACTTTTGTTAAAAACTGAAAACATTTTACATCAAAATGACTTCAAAAATGTATGGACGGCTACTGACGCCAAGTGTGAATCTTATGTTGCTCATGTATATAGATTATGATATCAGCTACCATAAAAACATACACCCAGGGTAGTTACAAGGGGGTTTTCTAACGCTTTTGTTAAAAAACTGAAAACATTCACATTAAAATTACTTCAGAATTGTATGGAGTGCTTTGAACGATGGCAATTTGTTTGATGTTGCCCTGTATTTGCATAATGATGATTATGGAATTTTTAGTACATTTTGAGATTCCTTACACACATACGCAAATCGTTTTGTAAACAAAATTAACTTTCATCGCTTCAAAACCTTTAAACATATATTTTCTCTTCATTTTCATAAATTCGTTGATTTTTCATAAAACTTTCTGCTGAGAATTTATAATTTGCCTAAAAATTTCAAAAATTTTCTGCTGATGTCAAACAATATCAGCAGAAAAAATTTCATTTTTGTGATAGTGATGCCTCTAGCGGTGAATAGCAAAATACATTTTTTCTGCTGGAAATTTTCTGCTATCTTATACAGCATTCTCTGAGATCGGCTTCAGAAGTTTTCAAAAAACTGAATTTCTTTAAATATGCAAATGATAGAATAATTAAATTATTAATTTCTATCATTAATCTCCCCAGTTTCGAAATCCCATTATAATAACATCTTGATGCTGTATAAGATAGCGCAATTTTGACAGCAGAAAATAAGAGATTACGTTACTCGCCGTAAGTGACAGCACTATCACTAAAGAGAATTAATTTTGTTATGTTATTACCAGCGGAAATTTTTCAATCATTATGTATATATTTTTTGTGTGATCCTTAAAATGGCAAATTGATTGATGTCCGAAGTAAAGGAACTCGGTATATGAAATGTTGAAATTGAAAAAATTCATGGACTAGAATTTTCACTAGAATTTTTTGATTTACTTTGGCCATATAAGTTATTTTCAGTTTTTGGACAATATCTCAAAAACTTCCAGTAGTAACCAATACTTTCAGTTGTTTTTCTAATAGCCTGAGACTATATAGAAAATCTGGGGAAAATTCATCGACTACAATTTTCACTAAATTTTTTTGATTTTCTGTGGCCATTTCTAGTCCATGAATTTTCCCCAAATTTTCCATATAGTCTTAGTATGACCTAAGCTATTAGAAAAACAACCGAAAGTATTGGTTACTAGTGGAAGAAATGCCGGAAAGCCGGAATATTGTTGTATTTCAACATTTCATATACCGAGTTCCTTTATTTCGAAGATTAATCAATTTGGCATGTTAAGGATTACTTTTAATATTTTATTTCGCTGAGACGTTTTATTTACTGAAAAAATTGTATATGCATAATGAATGAAAAATTTCCGGTGGTAATTACATATCAAAATTAATATTCTTTAATGATAGTGCTGCCACTTACGGAGAGTAGCGCAATCTCTTATTTTCCGCTGTCAAAATTAAACTATCTTACAGCATAACTTCTTGTTCGATTTTGTCGTGCCAACACAGCAAATGTGTTCCCCTCAGGCGTACGTCGACTGGTCACTGATTCATTCGAATCCAGTACTCGTTGTTAGCAGCCTTAACGGGACCATAAATAGATCGAATGACCTTTTTTCAAAAGTAGATAGTAATCTACTTTGTCGCGCACCAGTGCTATTTTGATGGGGTATGTTTCTGCTTCTTCCACTACGATTCTACACATTGAGCCAGATGCTATTAGCTTAAAGCGATGCCGCATACACATCTAACTACAGACGATTCGTGCGTGCGTAAATTTGTTTTGCTTCGCCACATACAAGACAAAAAATACAGACGATTTTTACAACAACAATATTATATATTTTTATTTTGAATTATCAAAAATCAACGAAGTGAGCTTAACTCAGAGACAAGCTTCTCTAAAATTCCTAGGCGTATGAGCGCGGCCCAAAGGTTATTGCGATTGATACTTTCATATGAATGTTGAAAGTCTATGTGGGTGAATTGTAAAAGTGCACGCCCAATATTTCTCCAAGATCATCCTTAACATGAAACACTGATTAGTGGTTAATCGGGACACATCGAGAAGAGAGAACTATAAAAGCGCTTTCTAGGTTTTATTTAAGAGAGTTCATTTTTCTTGTGAGCGGACACAAAGGTGTTTATAATGCAAATGTGTTATTGTGTACAAATTTTTACATGACACTTTTTTTGTTTTTAGACATTTCGTAGTTTATAATAACATTTGCAAATAATGGAACTTTCATATCATCCTTCCATTATTTTAATTTAATTTAATATTTTCTTTATCGATGAAAAGTCGACAATTTAGTATTTCGAATTGTCGGCACAGCTTATTTTGTTGATGTTACTGCCACCTTTGAATGTTATTTGTGAATTACTGGGCAATTTAGTTTAGTTCATAGTTTTGTCGAAAAAATCGTCCTGAGCCACTGAATCACTTTTTTCACTAAATAAAACATCTCAGCGGAATAAAATATTAAAAATGATCGTTATGATGATAAATTGATTGATCGCCTAAGTAAAGGAACTCGGTATATGAAATCATGAAATTTAACAATATTCCGTCTTTCCGCCATTTCTTAACGAATAACGATGAAATTTGGATAATAGTATTGATCAAGGATTTTAAAGTAAGTTTAGGATCTGTTCGTGCTGGACTTACTCGCCATTTCATTACCAGTCCTTTTGAAAAATGGTATCTGTACATTTTACACGACATAAATAAATTTTAAACTGAAGAAAACTCCGCTATTTCTTGATTAAATTTTGTAACATTTGCATCGTAATTTCGCGATAATCAAAATCGAAGAGAGCAGCCCTAAAGGCTCATAAATTTTAGCTAAGTCAGAGAGAACCGACCTTTTGGTAATCTGATCATGAGCATCCATTGGACTAACACTGAAGACAAATACCAGTGGAAGTTTTTGAGATATTGACAAAAAACTGAAAATAACTTATATGCCTGCAAAATTCAAGAAATTATAGTGAAAATTGCAATCCATAAATTTCACTATAATTTTTTGAATTTTGCAGCCATATAAGTTATTTTCAGTTTTTTGCCAATATCTCAAAAACTTCCACTGGTATTTGTCTTCAGTGTTAGTCCAATGGATGCTCATGATCAGATTACCAAAAGGTCGGTTCTCTCTGACTTAGCTAAAATTTATGACCCTTTAGGGCTACTCTCTTCGATTTTGATTATCGCGAAATTACTTATACAATCACTTTGGAAATGCAAATCGGGTTGGGTTGAGCTACTTTCCGACAAATTGCGTCAGACATGGCATGAATTTAGAACGCAGTTGATTATTCTAAGTACCATTTCTTTTCCAAGATGTGTAGTTGAAAAAAATCTCATTTCCATTGAATTACACGGGTTTTCGGAACGAGTATACGGGGCGTGTATTTACATAAAAAGTTTAGATCATTCAAAGAATACTTCCGTTCGATTGCTTTGTAGCAAATCTAGGGTAGCTCCGTTGAAAACCGTAAACTAAAAACTTTCATCGCAAATAGAGTGAATGAAATACAAGAATTGACATGCAACTTCACATGGTTTCACGTTAGTTCAGAAAACCATCCGATTTTGAATCTAGGGGTTGCATGCCTGAAGATATAAAGCATATTAAAATATGGTGGGATGGAACAGAATTTTTATATTTTCTTATTTCATGTCCTCAAAGTATTCACCAGAGTTCAAGGTGTTAAATTTTGATAACGAAAAGCTAGAACTGAAATCGGAAGATTCTTTCAATTTTATGTCCATTTCAACAAACATGTTTATACAATTTATAAAAAGATTTAGCTCTTTAACAAAATTAATCAGATCTATGTCATATATTCTCCGATTTGTGCATAATCTCAAAAATAAATCTGACAAAAGAATAGGTTCACCTTCAATATCAGAAATCGAAACTGCCACTTTGGTATTGGTGAAGATTATTCAAAACCATGAACTCCATTTCGATATAGTTCGAATCTCGGAAAACAAAGATCTCAATAAACAAAGTAAATTGGGATGTAAGTTCATTTTTAGATGAAACCAATACCCTCCGTGTTGGAGGAAGGTTAAGAAATGCTCCATTAGATTACGATTGTAAACATCAATTGTTATTACCGGCCAATCTACACTTTACAGAAATTTTATTCCGTCATGAGCATATCAAGAATTTGCATGCTGGTCCACAACTCCTTACGTTTATAATTCGCCAAAAGTATTGGCCAATTAATGCCAAAAATATAGCATACAAAATTGTTCGTAATTGTGTTCCTTGCTTTAAAACTAAACCAATCATAAAGCAACAAATTATGGGAGATTTACATTCACAAAGAACAACCGGCAGTAAACCATTTAATACAACAGGGGTTGATTTATGTGGTCCATTTCAAATTAAAAATAAAAAAATCCGTAAAGCTGCATGTCACAAAGTTTACGTAGCTACATTCATTTGATTGTAACTAAAGCAATCTATTTGGAAATTCTTTCAGACCTCACAAGCGAATGTTTTATTGCATGTCTGAAGAGGTTTCTCTATAGAAGAGGCAAATGTGAAACAATCTGGTCTGATAATGCAACGAATTTTAAAGATACCAACAACGAGCTACGACGACAACGCCAATTGTTTCAAGTAGAAAATGATTCCAATGATATTACTAAGTTTTGTTGCTCAGAGAATATCAACTGGAAATTTATCCCTCCCAGGTCCCCAAACTTTGGTGGACTGTGGGCATCGTCAGTAAGATCTTAAAAATTTCACCTAAGAAGAGTAGCATCAGGAGTGACTTTATCTTATGAGGAACTACATACGCTTATTGTGCAAATAGACGGAATACTCAATTCTCACCCTTTGCCGTTATGTCGTCTGATCCCTGCGATCCTGAACCGATGATAGCCGCTCATTTTTTAACCGGTGACCCCATTGAAGCTTCTGCTGAACCTTCGTATCTAGAAACTCCTCCCAATAGATTATCAAATTGGAAACGGGTCACTTAGATGGTTCAAGGTTTCTGGAAGCGGTTCAATACCGAATACTCACATACGCTTCAACAGCGTTACAAATGGAAGGAAGCCCACCAGAGTTTGAATATCAACGATCTGGTGCTTGTATCTGACGAAAATCTTCCAGCTGCTCATTGGAGCTTGGGATTGGTAACTAATTTTTTTCCGGGAAATGATAATAAAGTAAAAGTTGTTAGAACTATCAAACTTGCAAATCATTTTACAAGCTGTGCCTTTCCACACGGGTATGTAGTACATGACAACAGTGCATGACATCATTACATCATTCGCGTTTAGACGTAAACTGTAAAACTGTTGACACCAATTGCAACTTGTGTTTGTATGCGTAAAATTATTTTTATTTTGTATGTTGCTTATAGAGACGAAACGTATCGACCATTTTCTTGTTACGTAAAAATAACAACTTGACAGTGACCGCCATCTTTTATAGCGTTTGTGGTTGTTCAATTTAGTTTTCGGAAGTTTAAATTATCTTGTGTGTTTTTACTTTGTATCCTGCGGCTGGTGGGATCCGAACCCAGTACCTCTATAAACTCGCATGAACATTTAAAATCGTAGTCTATATACTGATTCTCATTTAGTATAAATAATAATGTATCGGAAGTAGAAGACATTTTGGAGACAAACGCAATTATAAAATCAGTCAGTAAGCCCTAATTTATTGGATATTCATTTCCCAGAAATAAGTTATGCTTCCTATCATTTGGTGCTTACTTACTTGATAAAAACACATTGAGGAGAAAAGCAAAAAAAAAAAATTACTGGAAACATGGAAATTAATTTGGTAAATAACGGGCTTCCAGATAGTATACTTTGAGATGAGACTTATAGGAAACCACTGCCTCATGAATGAATTTAATTGATCTGAACACCCAATAAGTGGGGTATCGTTTTCCAAGAGCTGAATTAGCTGCTGTTAGTCTAATATACGCAGGTGCTTTCTCGCAACATCCCTGCTGGGGAATAAATAGAATTTATCGAACTCCTTAAAATATAGGCTTGTCTGTTTCGACTATGACCTCCTCGTTTAAGCAGTAGTTTTTCCTGCGATTTACTTTTTCATGTTGGGGAAGTAGAAAGAAATCGGAGGGCCGGGACGAGCAAATACGATGCATTAAGGCAGTGGAACGGCATTTTTTTCTTTCCTCGTTGTCTTTCTCCCCTCTCTAAAAGGTCTATTAAGATTATTCTCTTCGAATCCCAAAAAATCCTTGCCATGTAACCAAATCCGTTGTTTGAACTGTCGCTTGGTGGCGACATAAAAGTTCAAATACTGCTGCGAAATTAACCGTATCCGTTTGCTCCCATGATACGCCTGAAGTCCCTGCTAACTCGCACGACGATAAGAAAGAAACATGTCATGAAACTTTTAGACAGTTCCTCAATCATCACGCCTACCGAAGCCTTATGGCCCAGATGGCGGTACACCATGATACATAGCAATTTCCCCAAGCAATGTCATCTGTCTTCAAACTGTTGTGGGTACTTATTGATCCACACCTTGGACTGTGGTCCAACTTTTGATATATTTTGTCGAGAATGACTTATTTGAAAGTTTGTGATAAGTTTCCTCTTAAGTACGTCTGTTGTATTCTGGTTTGGCTTATTTGTATGAGTTTGGGCGGAAGCCCCCTCCCTACAAAAGTCAAACAAGTCTACAATAAGTTAATTCGACAGGAGACTTGTTTGTAGGCTTTTAATTAGTCGACAAAATAAGCGAGGAATTAGCCCGTAGTAAGAATTATACTATCAAACATAGGCCCGTTGGCGAACGAATGGTTTAATATATAATACCGAATAGGACGAAACAAAATACATAGTTAATTGAATCATTATTTTATTAAAGTTGTTTTTTTAACGAAATACATATTGAATTAAAAATTAACTGAAACTAAGTTTTGAAGATAATTATTTAAATTATTTTGTGGGTACAAACTGAAGTGAACGTTGTATTCGACGTATCAACGCCTCTGTATAGTTCGAGTCACCAGTATATCCTTTTGTACTGTTTAAAATATGATTGCAAAATATTGGATTAAAAAAATTTACAAGTGTTTTTTTGAGTGGTACTACTTCATCCGACACAATTTTCTATTCAGCACCGCTTGACGAAAGCATTGAATCTAATAATTAAATAACAATGATTTTTTTTCTCAATTAGATACGAGCATAATTTTAAATCCTCTTGTTGCACTCGTAACTTATCGTGCGTTGAATTTTGTTGCTTATGGTAATATTCTACGCAACTTTTTAATTGAGATATAACTAAACCTAAATTTGGAAATGATTTTAGCGTTCCAATATTTATGGTCTTCTCATTCAAATCTCTTGTAATGGGAGAAAATAAGATGTTTATAATACGATGATCGACCGAATTATTTCGTGCATGAAGCGCTAAATTGAACGCTATTTGGAAAACAAGTTTAGTGTGCTTCGCCTTATTCACATCATTAAACTCGTAACTAGAATATAAAAATTATAAGGATTACATTCAATTAGCATATTACCTAAGTCCAGACTTACATCTTGATTCTTGCTTCTGGCTATTAATCCGGTTACAGCCGATGAGCCGATAACTTCTCGAGTAAACCCAAATTCATTAATGGTGTTCCAGGTCTTAGTGTAATTTCGATCATTTCACAATATGCGACAAAATGAAATGAAGAATATGGCTTATTCCCGAATAATTCTCGGAACCCAGTGTTGATATTATAACATCACAAATATTTAAAGCGGGTAATAATATTTGTCGATAGCAAACATCAACCGGCGGTACAAATTCATAGAAACTCGACTGAAAACTGTTCAAATGAAAACCAGGATGTAAATCATAAACACGCATTCCCGAAAGAACATATTGAAATAATATTATAATATTGAAATATAATATATTGAAAATGTTTATTTATAAATCATACTTTTGGAGTTTGACTTTCACTAATTTCTCGGCAATTTCGTTTTCATCTGAATCAAAATGAAAATAAAATACTTTAAACAAAAATTTTAGAAAAAATTATGGAAGGTAGTCTTACATGTTCTAAATTTGATGTGCTCGGTTCTGTGTCATTGCAATGCAGCAAAAACGACAATTCCCTGAAACACCATAATTTTGGTACGTATACCACATCCACACTTGCTGCGCTTGTCTTAGAATTAATCACTTTCGCTTTCTCTCATAAAATTTGACTCTGGAGGGTGCGAATCTTATTTTTTACACATTGCACCGTAACACCACTTTTCACTATTTTTATATGATCTAATATAATATTTAATTTTTCGCCTCGCTTTACTTTATTAGTTAAATGCATGTCCAGTGGATTGTACAGACAAGGACACTCGCGGAACGCATTTATTAGTGCCAACGTTTGTTGCCTGCTCCAAGTATCAGACGTTTCTAAATTTTCCGACATATGCCTCAACCAGTCAGCCTTAAGTTCTTAAGTTGTGCTCCATTTTGGACCACTTAGGAGAGCGGTACGACCACCAAAATTTTAGAGGTCAGTTGTTTATTTGTGACGAGAAGCCTATACAATTTTGGTGATTCTAGCACTAACCGAAGTGGTGCAATCAGCGTTTAACTTAAGAACTTAAGGCTGACTGGTTGAGGCAATATTCCCGAAATTTATTTGCTTTAAATGAAATGGTTATCTATGTACTCGAACCTGAACCACGTTTAAAAATACGGAAGAACTTAAAACGCGAAAAATTACAAATATAATTCAGTGTTTGTTTAACCTACAAATAATTATGTATGTCAAAACTTTTCAAGTAAAGCGGTCTATACGTCTATAATTATTTTAGGTATGATTTATGAAAAAAAGAAAATTGATTAAAATTAAAATATTTATTCATACATATATGTACCTATATATTATATGGCTCCCTGAATTAAGAAAAGCTGACTTAAAAATTGTGTTTTTTCGGACTTAAAACCAGCGTTTTTATTTCATTTTAAAATTGACTTAAAATCTGTAATGAAAATGAAATAAAAAAAGCTGACTTTATTAATGCATATATCACAAGTCATTTTTAAAATGATTTAAGAAGTGTGTTTATAAATGACATAAAATGTGTATTTTTAAGTCATTTTGAAAATGAAATAAAATGTGTGTATTTAAGATCGAAATAAAAAGTAAAATGTATAACAGTAAAAGCCCGATTATCCGGCATCCAATTAACCGGAACACTCAGTTAAGCGGAAATTTAATTTTAAGGAATGTTTTTTACATTTTTTAATACATTTGAAATTTTCAAATGTTTTTTTGCATGTTTTCATTAATGAAAGCATTAGCTGAAAATTTGAAAGGGCTTTAATTTTCATATTATAGTAAAAACCGGATTATCCAGCATCCAATTAACCGGAACACTCAGTTAACTGGAATTTTAATTTTTAGGATATTTTTACTTTTTACTTTTATTTTTTCTCTTTTATATGTATTTTTTAATTCATTTTGAAGTTTGCAATTATGTTTTGCATATTTTCATTAATGACAGCATTAGTTGGAAATTTTGATGTCTTTAATGTTCATATTACAGTTAAAGCCCGATTATCCGCATCCAATTAACCGGAACACTCATTCAACCGGAAATTTTATTTTTAGGATTTTTTTTTTGCTTTTTTCTCTTTCATATTTCTCTCTCTCTCTCTAGCTTCACATCCCATGAAGGGATTTTGCCGCCCGCACTATGGTCCTCCAGCCGTCTCGGTCCATCGCTCTCGACCTCCAGTTTCGACATCCTAGTGCCTGTAGATCTTGTTCGACGTCGTCACGCCAGCGCAGTCGGGGTCTTCCTCTACGACGCACACCGGCTGGTTGTTGATGGAACACTTTATTGGTCATCCGTTGTTGTGGGGAAATTGCAACGTGGCCAAGCCATCTCACTCGATTGGATTTGATGAATCCGATAATATCGCAATCTCCAAGTATTTGCTTTATCTCGTGGTTCATGCGAATCCGATATTCATTGTTCGCGACTTTAATTGGACCAAAGATGGAGCGAATGACCTTCCTTTCGAAAGTTGATAACAATCTACAATCATTAGTGGTCATGGTCCAGCTCTCGCTTCCGAAAGCCAGCACAGGTCTTATTAGTGCTTTATAAAGTGCGAGCTTGCACGACTGCGATAGATGTTTAGATCGCAATAATTTTGATTGGGCGTAGAAAACTCGATGTGCGGCAGCTATTCGGGCTTTTATTTCTGCCTGCATGTTATTTGATGATGTTATAACTGACCCGAGGTATTTGAAATTTTCAACACGATCAAAATTATGGTCGCCAATTCCGAGATTTGCCATGGGGATGTTCCTGGGTGTTGATACAAATTTGGTTTTGCTACTGTTCACCTTCAAACCAAGTCTTCTTGCGCAGCGATCGAGCGGCACGAAACTGTCTTTGATATCGCTCGGTCTTCGGCCAAGAAGCACGATATCATCTGCATATCCAAGAATTTGGCCTGATTTATTAAATATACAGCGCGAAGTTTCGATGTTGCTTTTCCTCACTACGTACTCAAGCGCCAAATTGAACAGCACAGGCGCGAGTGCATCTCCCTGTCGAACACCAGATGTTATTTCAAAGGAGTCTGACACAGTTCCTTCGATTACAATTCTACATACAGACCCAGACGTTGTTAATTTGCACAGAGAAACGAGTTTCTCTGGAATTCCTAGGCATATGAGCGCGGCCCAAAGGTTATCGCGGTTTATACTGTCATATGCCTGACGGAAGTCTATATATAATTGATGTATGGTTATGTTGTACTCCCAACATTTTCCAGGATCATCCTCATGGTGAAACTCTGGTCAGTGGTCGATCGGTTGGGACGGAAACCACACTGATAATCGCCTATGATGTTTTCGGCGAAAAAGAATGAGTCTGGCAAGTACAACATTAGCCAACACTTTGTAAACCGCGTTCAACAGAGCTATGCCACGATAGTTTTCACATTTAAGACGGTCGCCTTTTTTATTCGACGGACATATGAGTGCGGTCTTCCAATTCTCCGGCAGCTCTTCTTGGTCCCAAATACAGACGATGAGATCGTGTAGACTTGTTGCAAGAGTAGCGCCTCCGAGTTTTATTAATTCTGCGGGGATTCCATCGAGACCGGGTGCCTTGCCGTTTTTCAATCGACTAATAGCTGCGTCTACTTCCTCTACTGTGGGATATTCGACGAAGACCTCATCACCTGGAGGAGCTATTGCTCTAATGGGGGTCACGTCGTCATTCCGATTTAGTAGATTTTGAAAGTAGGTTTGCCATACTGAGAGAACATCAGCCACGTTTGTTCTCAATTCTCCATTCCCGTCTTTGATGGCTGTACTTCTTGGGTGGAAGTCTTTAGTGAGACTCCTGGCATTAGCAAAACAGTCCCTTGAATTTCCTACTTCCGCTTGGAAGCTGATGTTTTCGATGCATAATCTCATATGATCGCGTTTCTTTTGACGAAGGTATTTAGTCGTGGCTTTCCTGGCGCGGAGATATTCTGCATGTGTGCTTCTAGTGTTGCGAGCCAACCATTTTTCTCGAAGCTTTTGTTTATTTGCGACGATCAGGCGACATTGATCATCGAACCAATCATTGCGGGTTCTCGGAGGTCTTCTTCCGATAGTGTTTTGCGCCGCGGTGGTAATGGCTGACTGTATTGTGTGCCACTGCTCCTGGATGTTAGAAGGAGCTTCTTCGTTGTTGCTAGGCTGCTCTAGATAGTTAGTGACAGCTGATTGGTAACTCTGCAGTGACGCTTGGTCTTTTAGAGCATCCACATTCCATCGAACGGTTTTTTGTGCTTGTCTGTTGAACGTTGATGACAGTTTGCACTTATATTTAAATATGACAAGCATATGATCGCTGTCCATATCTGCACCCCTGTAGGATCTAACGTCAGATATACTGGTCGAGTGTCTCTTAGACACCATGACGTGATCAATTTGGTTTTCCGTTCTTCCATCATTCGATCTCCACGTTACTTTGTGGATTCTCTTATGCGGGAAAAACGTACTTGATACAACTAAGTTGTACATTAATGCCAGGTCGGTGACGCGTTGGCCGTTGTTGTTACTAGTTAGATGCAGACTGTTAGGACCGATGTGCGATGTATTTTCTGCACTCCTACCGATTTTTGCATTAAAGTCGCCCACGATGATTTTAATGTCGTGGTGCGGTATGTTATTGATGATTTCCTCCAGCTCGACAAAGAATAAATCTTTGATGTCATCCGATTTATCTTCGGTGGGTGCATGCATATTAACGATCGTGATGTTAAATTTCTTAGTGCGAAGTCTGACCGTGCACATCCGCATGTTGATCGGGCGGAAATCGATGATATGGTGCTTCACGCGCCGATGGATGAGGAAGCCAACTCCAAATTCTCCTCCGTTCTGGTGGCCGCTGTAATGAAGAGTGTAACCATTGGTGGTGTCATGGATCCCACTCCCCGACCATCTAAGCTCTTGTAGGTAAAGGTTCTGGAGATCTCCAGGTCTTAAGAGGCTAAGCACGTTCCATGTTCCCATTTTTAAAGCGTTGTCCGTGTACAATTTCCGAGGTCGAGTTGGTAATGAATCCGATATGGTAATCCGAGGCCTTTGTTTAGGGTTCATAACTTAAATGGTTTTTATGAGGGAAGGTTGTTGGCCTGCCGCTCAACCCGCTTGTTACGTGTGTGGGTCACGTACTGGTGAGAATCTTAAGGCATCCAGTCCTACCATGTCCTCTTTCATATGCAACTGTCCTCTTTCATATGCATTTTGTAATTCATTTTGAAATTTGCAATTGTTAAAAGCCCGATTATCCGGCATCCAATTAACCGGAACACTCAGTTAACCGGAACTTTGTTTTTAGGATTTTTATTACTTTTTTCACCATTTTTTCTCTTTTATATGCATTTTTGAATAATTTTGAAGTTTGCATTTGTGTTTTGCATATTTAGTTGAACATTTGGAATAGCTTTAATTTTCATATTTTAGTAAAAGCCCGATTATCCGGCATCCAATTAACCGTAACACTCAGTCAACCGGAGTATTTTTTAGTATTTTTTTTGCTTTTTCTCTATTTTTTCTCTTTCATATGCATTTTGTAATTCATTATGAAATTTGCAATTGATTTTTACACAGTTTCAGTAATGAAAGCATGAGTTGAAAATTTTGAAAAGCTTTAATTTTCATATTACAGTAAACGCCCAATTATCCGGCATCCAATTAACCGAAACACTCAGTTAACCGGAATTTTAATTTTTAGGTTTTTTTTTTGTTTTTTCAAGAGACTGAGGGTTCCGGTTGACTGATTGTTCCGGTTAATTGGATGCCGGATAATCCGGCTTTTACTGTAATAAGAAAATTAAAGCCATTCCAAATTTTCAACTAATGCTTTCATTAGTGAAAATGTGCAAAAAATAATTGCAAATTTCAAATGAATTAAAAAATGCATATGAACGAGAAAAGAAAAAATCTAAAAACTCAAATTCCGGTTAACTGAGTGTTACGGTTAACTGGATGCCGTATAATCGGGCCTTTACTGTAATATGAAAATTAAAGCAAATAAAAATGTTCAAATGATGCATTCATTAATGAAAATGTGCAAAAAGCAATTGCAAATTTCAAAACAAATTAAAAATTGCATATTTTAATTTATAATTAATACACAAATAATAATTCACAAATGAAATTTATGAAATGCATGTTTTTTATCTTTCTCTACAATACAACAAAAAACTGTAACAAGAAAAACAAGAAACCAATTTAAAAACGTGAAATTACGCAGGCATTTCTATGTGTATTAAAAACAAATGTAAATTTTATGTTTATAATTTGAAATAAAATATGTCTTTTTTAAGTCATTTTGAAAATGAATTAAAAAATATATTTGTAAAATGACATAAAATATGCTTTTCTTGTGTCATTTTAAAGTTAAATTTATTTTTGTAAAACACCTTTGTTAAGTCAGAAAATTTGTTAAAAGTATGACTTAAAAAGGTCCCATTTTTTCATGTAAAAACACCATTTTTAAGTCCACCTTTTTAATTTCAGTTTTTTTTAATTCAGGGAGCCATATTATTTTTAAACTCTGGTTCGCTTAATTCTTTGTACTCTGGATTTTTTTCTGGTTTAGGCTTCTTCAATATTAAAATTACGGGTCCCATTTGAAACGCGATATTTTAAAACGCGAATTATCAAAACGCGATATTTCAAAACGTGATCGATACGGTACAAAACGCAATATGGTACAAAACACGATATTTCAAAATGCGATATTTCAAAACGCGATACAGTACAAAACGCGATATGGTACAAAACGCGATATTTCAAAATGCGATATTTCAAAACGCGATATAGTACAAAACGCGATATGGTACAAAACA
This sequence comes from Nephrotoma flavescens, assembly GCA_932526605.1. Lineage (NCBI taxonomy): Eukaryota > Metazoa > Arthropoda > Insecta > Diptera > Tipulidae > Nephrotoma > Nephrotoma flavescens. The sequence goes on along the minus strand of OW052222.1, from coordinate 163,709,042 downwards.
CGATACGGTACAAAACTGTACCATATCGCGTTTTGAAATATCGCGTTTTGTACCGTATCGCGTTTTGTACCATATCGCGTTTTGAAATATCGCGTTTCGGAATATCGCGTTTTGTACCATATCGCGTTTTGTACCATATCGCGTTTTGAAATATCGCATTTTGAAATATCGCGTTTTGTACCATATCACATTTTGTACCATATCGCGTTTTGAAATATCGTATTTTGAAATATCGCGTTTTGTACCATATCTCGTTTTGTCATATCTCATTGAAATATCGCGTTTCGAGCGGATCCGTAAAATTACAAATGAACAGCGAAAAACAAAAACAAAAAATTCGAACCAAAATATTTTTTAATTGCTTCTTCATTGTATTAGTGAATAACAACTCGTTCCGCAATAAAAATTTTAGAGGAAAAAGCGCAACACAAATATCCCCACTCTAAAATTAGTTTATAGGCAAAGAGGTAAAAGACGAGGAAAATACATCATGTAGTGTATACTCGTCTAAACAGGCTGGGCATTCACATGGGCAAATAAATACTTTCTAGCCTACTAAGATTTTAGGATTTTCTCAAGAAGTTGAATATCTAGCGAAAAGTGTTTCAAAAATTCAAAAGCGTTCAAAGGCGTATGACTTTTGTGATTCCTAAAGTTAGTTCTACTGTAGTTAGGTCTAGGTTTCAGTGGTTGACACTTAGGCCGGCACTGAATTCTGCACTCTATCAGAGGGTCTTACATCTAACTTCACTTGCATCTTTCGAAAAATATTTTCTTAAGAGAAGCTAGGTGTATGTAATTTTAAATGGGGATTGTTCAATATAAAAGGGAAGACGAGGAAAAATGAATGAGGACAGTCCCACTCAGACGAGGATATCTGACAGACATCCAACCAGAGAAAGTAAAATACGTCTTCGATCCATTGTAACTATAGCTTAAAACAATTTTTAGATTTTGAGACACTCAAGATGGCGCGTTTGAATCATTGAACGCTATGGCTATCATAAGCCCCCATCCATCCGTGTTTATATACCATGTTCACAATTTTATTGTGTTTTCATATAAATTTTCCTGTAAAATAATGAATTTAGTTTATTTGCAGTACATTCTGCATTATTTAGTAAGTCAATAAAATTTTTTGTTTTACTGGCATACATATACGCCACGGTAATATATAAATAAATTCATTGGTGTAGACATTTTAAGATTTTTTAGGTTAATCTCGTCCATAAAGTTATAAGGTGTATTGCCTCATAATGCAATGTCGTTATTCATCCTATCCAAGTTAATGGTTTCATGTGCACATTGTCTTATAATCCTTACTCATTCGAATCATATTTTGTCTAGGTTTTACCTCGATTATACGTGTAAGTATTTATAACGAGAATGTTTATACATTTTAAGCTTAGAATCCATAAAAAAAAGTTATTTCATGTTTTTATCACCAAACAAAAGTCAACTGTACCAAGATGATACCAAGCACGAGAATGTATCTAAAAATCGATATGTTATTTAGCCGATTTGAGATGAAATTTTTGTTATCATTTTTTTTTTGGGTATATGCTGCTCCGTCTTAATGATAAAATTTCATTTTTATTACATTTTCAATAATATCAGAGTTCGAGTACATATCACAAAAATATATTATGTTTCATGTGCATTTGAAAGGCCGCAGCCAACACCAAACAACAGGCGAATTTAAATTGTTAAATAATAAGAAACGGCCTAACGGGAATATTTTATTGATTGTATTTGTATGAGGAATATATTTAGGTATTATGTACATATGCGTGCTTATATACCTTATGTAATATATGGATGTACCTGTCATAGGTAAATAAATAAATAAATACGTGCACAATGTTTTTGATGTGCCGGCTATAAAAGTAAACACATAAAAATGATGACGTGAAAGAAGGAAAATGTTAAATGGAAAATTTTGTGACTCATATTTACGTGTACACCGTTTTGTTATTGTTGTTCCTCGTTTTTTTTGTGATATCTAAACTTGCAATCAATAATTTAATGTTATGAAGCTTAATGATGATGCTCGTCGTGCCATCCAATTTTTTAATGTGCTTTTATTTTATTTATCTCTACAGGAATAGATTTTAAACAAAAATTAATTAATTTGGATGGTGTACCAATAAAATTACAAATTTGGGATACAGCCGGCCAAGAAAGATTTCGAACATTAACGACGGCATATTATCGTGGCGCAATGGGAATCCTTTTAATGTACGATGTGACTAGTTTGGAATCGTTTAATAATTTATCGTATTGGTTGAGGAATATACAAGAGGTATAAAGCGGGTCCTTCAGGGATTAGCAATATCATTCTGCTACATAAATCTTTATATGTTTTGAATATAATTTTAGAATGCGTCACCGGATGTTGTTAAAGTTTTAGCTGGTAATAAATGCGAATGTACACAGGCACAACGAATGGTTGACAAAGATAGAGGTGTTAAGGTATGTGATCTTTATATGTTTCTAGAATGAAATAAATTTATATTACGTGTGTTAAACGTTCGTTTGTTTCATATTATATAATGTACTTGTAATAACATATTTCAAGGCCAAAGGCGCGACGCGACATTGTGTCGACTTTTTAGTAAACTAAATTAGAATAAAATTTATAACAATCGTTATTCATGTACAAGAATACGATTCTAAAATATTTAAAAAATTATTTAAATTAATTTTAATTTGATTTATTTTTTCTGTTATAATTATAGATAGCGGAAAATTTTGATATGCCATTTTTTGAAGTGTCGTGCAAACAGAATATTAATATTGAAGAAGCATTTATAACATTGGCTAGAAAAATTAGAGAACAAAGGGAGCATCGGGTAAGATTGATATACTTCACAATTTACATTTTATTTTATTGAACTATTTTCAACGTTTCTGCTCACTTGAGTTTTGAGGATTGCTTCCTCTAAAATTGAGTGGGGTAATTTATAACTATAGACGACTAAAGTAAAAAACGAATTACTTGAGCTTTTAGTTCGGTTTGTTGTAAGCTCCGTTGTTTTAGAACCTTATTATTAGAACATTTCGTTTCTCGCACTTATGTTTGGCGGTCGGCTAATGGTAGTCTACAAGTGAGCCCGTGCTGTTGTGTACACAACATGCTGCGGGGCTCTTGGTGCTGCATTATATTATAAGGTTGGACCTCTTGAGGCCATTTTTACACCAACAAGCTTTTGGCAGGTAATCATGGATGTGTGAGCCCTGGCGTTGTCCTGGTGGAATACGATGCCTCCCTTATTGGCTAATTCTGGCCGCTTTGCTGCCTTCAGTCTGTCCAATTGATTGCAGCAGAGGTCCAAATTGAGCGTTTAACTATTGGGTGGCAGCTCATAGTCGATGATGCCCTTCTAATCTCACCAAACATACAGAAACACTGCCTTGGCGGTCAATACTGGTTTGGCCACCGTTTGGGTCGTTTACGAGCCTTCGACTTGATCGTTTCCGCTGACTTTATCGTATTTGACCCATTTCTCGTCATCGGTCACCATCCGCTTTAGAAATGTCGGCCCATCAAGTCTTTTGAATCAACTAATGCGGCACTCAAACATTGAGGTTCTTTTTGAAGCCAGTCTTATGCAAATGGTTTAAAACTATTTTATGATCGATCTTCAGCTCCAGGGCGAAACTACGACAGCTTTTATGTCGGTCTACTTTGGTAATTTTAAGGATTTTATCGACATTTTCGACAATAGGCATTTCAGTGCATCGTACATTTTTGATATCAAAATTACCGAAACGAAATCGACGAAACAAAAATGCGCGTGACTGGCTGTGATAGTATCGGGAGTCAGGACCATAGACACCATTTACAATTTCAGCCGACTGGCCTGCGTTTTCGCCCTTATCGAAGCAAAATTTTAAAATATAGCGAATTTTCTCTTTGTTTACCTCCATCCTTAACACGCTATAACTCACAACTGAATCGACCAATCACAACATAGGCAAAGGAAGTTTTTTAGTACATATCCCCTTTCCAATGAGTTTAAGTATGGTCTGCTGTGACAAATACATCACGAGATATATGTCACTAAAGCCATCTAGCGGAAAAATAATGGATTTTCCCCCAACACATTATTTTGTCATCTCACTCTATTCCGAAGTTTTGTCTTTGCTTTCTCCTTCTTTCCTCAGGGTTTCTTAATTTTCCTACAATATGGATAATGCTTGTTCAATTTGAGTCAAAAAAAATGGTTAGCATCGTTCTGTAGCACTCGCCAACGTCATCTTCAAAAAAGTACGGACCAATGAAGCCGCCAGCCCAAAATCCGCACCAAACAGTATCTTTTTGTGGATGCATTGTCACCTGGTGAACCATACAAGGCAATTTTGCTAATTAACATAGCTATTTATAACGACGTATCCAAAAATGCGCCTCGTCATTAAAGATATTTTTTCGGCCAAAATTAGTGTCCTCTTCCACTCGCCCCGAGGTTGTCTATGGTCATTAACTTTAAGCTTCTGGGTCAGTTGGATCTTGTACGGATGTATAGGCTCAAGTCGTTGGCTGATTGTTGACCGATTGTTTACCGAACCGGTTATCTCGAATTTGGCCACCAAACTTTGGAGAGTCGATATTGAAGGAGCACCGATGAACCGCAGTGACTAAAATTAACATAATTTTCTTCTGACATCTCTTCGTTAGAAATTAGGAACCCGTGAAAAAGAATCTGCCTGATTATCTTATCTTATTCATTTTGTATCTAAATGCTGAGAGCGCGTTTGCCCACCTTTGGACACGGCTTGCTGCCATCTACGGAAAACCACGTTTTGCTCCAAACCAACCAAGAAGTGGTTTATGATCTGTTTTGATCGTGAACTCATATCCGATTAAATAGTGATAAAAAATTTTTATCGAGAAAACTATAGCCAGAGCCGCTTTCTCTATCGTGCCATAATTTTTTTCAGACCGCGATAGCATTCTACTGCAAAATGCTACCGGTATTTCATCGCCGTTCACTATTATGTGGGAAATGACTCCCGATATTCCCAAATTTGAAGCATCCGTGGTTACTATTGGACGTGCAACCATCATTCTATGTCATTACCGCATCCTATTGTAATAACTGATAAATTGGGCTTAATTTAGTAGACATACTTGGCACAAATTTGCTATAATAATTTACCATCCCGCAAAATGCCCGAATTTCTGTTATATTGACTGGGATCGCACAATTTAGCACCGCATCTATTCGTTCCGAAGTTATATACAAGCCATCCTTATTGACAATATGACCCAAATAAGAAATACTGTCTTGCAAAAATTTGCATTTATCCTTCGATAACTTTAAACTAGCTTCTGATAATTTGGAAAATACCTTGTCTAAATTTTGAAGGTGTTCCTTTGAATTGCTACCTGTGACAACTATGTCATTTAGAAAGTTAACCGCACGTCCGGAATGCCCAAAAGCCACTTTTCTAGCTCCTGCTGAAAAATCCCTGTGGCCGGGCGAATACCGAAAGGTAACCTATTCACTAAATAAACCCCATTATGAGTACTCCATTAATTCAAACTGCTGATAGGCGGCTTCCATGTCCAACTTTGTAAATTCTTCACCTCATTGGAGAGCAGCGAACACTTCCTCTATTTTAGGCAACGGATACTTATTATCCATCAAATATCGGTTTACCGCTACCTTGTAGTCTGCACATAATCTAATCGCGCCGTTGGACTTAAGCACTGGCACCAATGGGGTATCCCAGTCATTCGTTGGAACGCGAGTAATTACGCCCATATCTTCCAATTTGGCTAATTCCTGCTCCACAACTCCTTAAATGCGTACGGTACCTGTCGATGCTTTATGAATCTGGGTACTACTTTCTCATCTATTTCTAAATGTACTTGTCCATGTTTAAATTTACCTAATCCTCCGTTGAATAATTCACTGAATTTATTCGTTAATCTCCTAACCTCAATATCATCATTAGTGCCCTCGGCAATTACCGGACATATCTTGTTGACTAAAAGCTTCACGTCGAATTTATTTATGAAATCCATACCAAGTATTGGCGTATAATTTTCGGAATGTACTACTACGAACTTGAATGGTAAAGATCTTTCACCCAAAACGACATCCACCTAAAACTCCCCCAATACTGGAATTCGATGCCCCGAGTATGCTGTCAGTTTAATATTTTTCTCTAATAACTTAATTTCTTGAAAATAGTTAATAAAATAATCCAATAAAAATTTATGCATTCTATATTCGATATGCTAATATCCAAAAAAATTGAATTAATGTTCTTACTATTAATTTCAAAAATGTTTCCCACCAGCTCGCTCTGCTCTGCCTCGTTATCGCTGTCTTCCGAAACTTGATTAACCCTTCTTTTCGTAGGACTTGCTAAATGCTCAATCACCTTACACTTGTGGCATTTCGCATTTTTAAAACGACATTCTGATGAGTGATGATTCCTAAAACCACAATGGCAGCATTTAATACGTGGTGCATTGTTGAATGTAATATTTGAGCTACTCTGGTTTGTGTCTATGCTATTCTTTACCGCAAGATGACGTTTTTGAGATCTGTTGATAGTATTAACCTCCTCCTGTGTATAATTTTCAATTTCCTCGCATCTAGAAGCTATGCTCAATGTTGTTTCTAACGTCATTTTACCATGTTCCTCACCGCATAACTTTTCCAATACTTTGCCCGAGAAAGACACAATAAACTTGTTTAATAAATGTTCACCCAATTGCGCTCCGAAATCACAATTTGATGCCAACCGTTTAAGACGCACCAAATATTCCCTGGCCGGCTCCTCCGAAAATTTCGTTGTTCAGAGAATCTTTTCCACTCCTTTAACACGACCACCGGCTTTGTATAATACTGCGTTAAATGGTCACATAACACTTTGTAACTTTTCTTACCTGGCAAATCCGGTGTTGATAAATCTCGCAATAACTTGTACGCTGTAGGCCCAACAAATTTCAACAATTCACGCTTCTTTTTATCATCATCCAAAATATCCTCAGCTGCAAAATAATTTTCCAACCTTTCCAGGTATAATACGAATTCTTCCGTCTCTGGGGTTAATTCCCCGAATACTGACTGGCATCATTTTGTTAAACACAACCAAACTTTTTTTTTTTTTGTAAAATGTATATTTTTAAGGGCGGACCATAGTTATTTTTCTTATTATTTTTATTCTAAGTATGGTCCCCACTTTATATCGTTTTACTTCTATTTATTTTTGTCCTCGTCGCCACTGTAATGTATTTAACTGAGTTGAAATAAATTATAATTGAAAGTAAAACACACGCGTTCTTGGTTTGACAATAGAAAAATGAATTTCTTTCTGTGAAAGTATCTGTTACAATGCTTAATGTCCACTACGTTGAAGGGAGATTCGACTCTTTTGTCAATACTAACTCGCTCCTTTCTTAATGTTGTGCTGAGCTCCTGTTATTTTACTTTTAGTCTGCAATGTGGGAAAGTAATCCCTTATCCACTTTCTCCAAATTTCTTCGCCCAGTCTTGCTACTAACTTCCACCTCTCAAGTAAGCTAATCTTTTTATCGATTAAACTACGCCTTTAGATGCGAGTGTCCCGGAGTTAGAGCTCTTAATTATATCAAGCAGCATTGACAATTCGTCATAGGTTAATTTGGAATCACCGACCATCCTTCCAATTTATATTCCTCTTGACCATTCGTTAAAATTTTGTTGGCCAGCACAAAATTCGTGCCACTATAGATGCGGAAAGTCTTTCCTCGTCTGCCTATGAAACGGGTGTAAGCCGTGATAAATCCATTTGATGTGAGATCGCTTACTGCGGTTCGAAGTGAATTGCTTTAGAAGCAGAACAAACAACCGTAATTTGTATTCATGGTCTGGGCAAGCTGTCCATTAACTACTAAGCACCTTTAGGTTGATGACGATGGCACTCAATGCATTTTGAAATTGTTTCCTTCACTGTTCTTAAACCCTTAAGAATCCAATAACTCTGCCGTATGTTTGCAACGGTTACTACCTTCCTCATCCAGAATTAGATACATTTTGCTAATAATACTGGCCTTTCTAAGATGTTTATCCCTTTTAACCCTCAGAGAAATAGGCGGCTTGCATTATTTTAATATTCTTGTGGTGACAGCGTTCCAAAACTGCTTTCTATTACTGGTTTTCTGCTATTATTCATAAACCGTAAGCATTTTGCTAGGACTCGCTTGATTTTCTTTAATGAACAATATCTTGCAACGAAAGTATTTTCTCCAATGCTTCTCCCAGTTAGTCAAACAATTTCCTTACGTCTTTCCATGGTGTTGTTCCTTGTCATCAAAAATTATGCTGAAGAAGTTGTGTTCCCGTGGATGTTGATAACTCGGTTGGCTACGAATGTCTTCTTCCTTTGTGGTTTGCCTTGAATCCACGCTATAGCTATCAAAGAGTCCTTTTATATGTGCACCGTCACTTCTGAAATTTACAGATCCTCTACGGTTTGCTGAGGCTTGTTGAGCTTGGTTAAAAGTTCTGCTCTTAATAACTCCAACCGGGGGTATTGATAGAGTGGATCTGCTATTGCTGCAACCTCAGATTTCGCAGTTAGGATAGCCACTGGCACATTTCCGCTATGATCAGTCATTCTACCATATATCATAGCATTGTATGCCTTTTCAGATGCATCGTAGAATTCATGAAACTCACATTTCACATTTGTTTTGCTAAAGTTGACGGAAGAGCGATTCTCTAATTAGTTCTAAATTAGGAAGCTGCTTCCTTATATTGTTCCGTCTTTCAACGATATGGCTCGGCAACCATCCCAACCAAACCCATCTAACCACAAATCCTGAAGCAGTATTCTTGGGCATATTGTTGCTGGCCCATAACATCTTAGTGGGTCATACACCTTGGCCGTTTCTGATAAATCACCATTATGGTAACGTTTTCATCAGATGTAGCAAACTTAATGTTTATCACAAAATATAATCGGTTTGTGGTTGCCTAGGAGTATGTACTTTGATAATAGGATCTTCATATCTACTGACGTCCTTTTCAAACCTGTTTTAATGTTGTAATCTATCGGAATAAAAATGAACTAAAATGGAAAAATTTTACGTTAAGCTGTGATATAATAATTTTTAATAAAAAATATTAAATTTCATTTAAAATAAATGAATGAAATTTAATATTTTTTATGAATATATAAAATTAAGAGTGGGAAGGGAAGGAAATAATTAAAATTAAAAATCAAATTAAACGTTTCAAAATTGGTTTAGGTGAAGGCAAATCTCTGTTCGACAATATTGAAGTTACCGTATATTTGATTTGAATTTGTTTATGCTTCGTCAACCTTGTAGACACAGATCAAAGAGAAAGTATCGCTTCTGCTGATAGATGTATCACAAATGTTAGCTTAATTCGTTGTGTAAATCCCTATATTATTTCAAATTATTTTGCACCAACAGCATACAAAAATTCCTTGAGGTGAATGGTGAACCGTCTCAAAAATAACGAATTTAAATAATAATAGCATGTGATTTAATAAAATTTATTTTATTTATGAACCATATATTTACATTTTTTATTACAACGTGTTACAAATTCAAATTTATTTTATTTATAAAAATATCTCTAAGATGGCAGTCAATTAAATTAATAATTTTTTAGTTAAAATTATAACCACCTAAAAAAAATTGTAGAAAAATTTAATCCAAAAGCGGAAAAAATTATATATAAGTGCGTGTTTCAATTGGTTTAAATGCCGCATAAAAAGTTAAAAAGTTAAAAATTGTGGTGAATAAAAATGTCAAACTTTTTATCTGCTTCAAGAGCTGATAAAAGTTTTATGTGGAAAACATTTGGCTGACAAAAATATTTGTTTGTAAACAGAAATTTGTCATGTACGAATTTTGAGAAAAATCGTAATGATTTAGATGTAAATTGGCCATAATTAACTAATATATATTTAAATAGTACTTATTTTACATATTTTCATATTTAAATTTGCTGTATACGTTCATAATTACACATAAAATAAGCAACCATGTTAATGTCAAAATTTTAACCAATTGAAACAGATAAAAAGTTAAAAAAAAATACCACGATTTTTTTTTAATTTTTTAACTTTTTATGTGGCATTTAAACCAATTGAAACACGCACTAATATATAAAAAATTAAAATATATCTAAGATGGCGTCTGATAATGTTTACATTTTTAGTTAAAATTTCGATCATTTTGAATAAAATGTCGCGACAGTCAATTCCGACTGCGATACTAAAGGCTAGCCGTTTTTTCATTTAGTTTTAAATAGTAATGGAGTAGGCGTCGACAAGAATGTCAAAATTCACATTTAATTAACTTTTAAATTGTCAGAAATGACTTTTATATATTGACAGATCAGAAAAAATTTATTAATCAATGACAAACAGATAACTCAAAGGAAACTTGATTTTTTTGGTAAACTATTAGTGTTCGGAATCTCCATTTTTGATTTATTCAGCGTTGTGATTACTAAAATGTCTCGGGATTAGAAAAAAATATCTCATTCAAAAACTATGTATAAACCAAGTTGTAAATAATGGTTAGGCATGACACATACTATACAACTAAATGATCTAAATTGCATCTTTCGTTGGCAGTGTAGTGGTTGGATGATATTTCTCGACCTTTCTTCCATCGTTAATTGCTTGTAGCGCTTGGAAACGGGTTTCTAAAAATGAATATAAATTTCAAAGGATGGAAGATTTTTGAGAGAGATGCAGTGCCGTCAATATTAGAGCCCAGATTTTCTATGGCATAAAGGATTCTTTAGTTTGATGATTTAATGTCCTAATTCCTGCTGCAGTTTCTCCATGAAGCGTTGTTTAAAATATCAGAGTTCGTAACTCAGTATTCACTAATTTTCTTTTGTTGTTGCATCTTTCTTTAATTATCTGGACTGTGCGGTATAATTAACCTCCGAAATTTCCAAATGAAGCAATAGTTGAGCCGCATTACCAGCAGTGTAACTTTTTAGATATTACATTTTTTCGACATCATTTTATATTTTCCGTTAAACACTGGCACAGTAATTTTAGACACCTCCTTTTTGTTGCTGGTTCCCTCTGAGTATTTGATGTATGCATTGAATTAAGTATTTCGCTGGTATACTTATAGTAGTTTATTCCTAGATGTTGTTGTTAAATTGTTCAATTTTGTTCAAATGTTCAATGTCTTCATGTAGCCCATCTACTTGTTACTTTTTTGCAGTTACCTATAGTGGATGACGTTTACATTATATTTTGTCGCGAAACCTTTAACATCTGGGCCATCATACATTCGCATTAAAACCTGCATCCGGATGTTTTGCCTCTCGTATCTCATTAATGGTTCACTGTCCTTAATAGTTGGAAGGATGAACAGTTATATTTTGCCATTTCTTGATGGCTCATTATTATGCTCTGTGCAACCGCTGTTTTGTTTTGACTTTGTATCGTTAACTCGGTTATGGATTTTTTTTCGAACTTTTTGTATCGATCCATTATCGCATCGAACACTCTTTTTTTAGTATACGAGTGCTGATATTCCTTTTCTTGGACTATTTCGGAATGCCTGTCACCAAACTACAGCCATTAAGCATGAATCTGTATCAACCAAATGACACAGTGGTTAAGACTTTGGCATTTGGATCAGGAGGTACTGTTGGAGTGCAAAACTCATGGGCCGACCCATCTTCCATGTCAGTATAGGCTGGCATGGAGCTTGCAATGTGCAGATGGTCTTAAAATCGGTCCTATAGCCGTACGTCCTCGTATATTATTGGCTGAATGGCGTAAAAGTAAGGACGGAATAAGCAAACCGCGAAAGAGCAGGGAGAGTCTTGAACATAGGCCCCAGAACAGATTGCAGGGATATATACAAAAAAAAAAAAACAAAAAAAAGTATGAATCTGTGCTTGTATTTTTTGAAGCTTTGCTAAGTTGAAGTGTTCAACGATGGTTTGATGATCGTTTATAGAGCTCTCAATTTTACGCCCCAGTTCTACTTGGAATTTCGTCAGCAGATCGAATTTACTTGGCTCTTCCGGGCCATTTTCCAGATATTTTAATTGTGTCTCGGAAATCTGCGTGCCTCGGAAATCCATGCCGTCCTTTTTGACGGTTGCGAACATACTCCAATGATTTATACCCTCCTTTGATTCTCCCACTTGCGTCATTCGTTTTGTAATTCGCACAAAGCTTTGCGATTAATTTGAAGACCGTCTTTAGGTCAATATAAAGTTGTTGCAAATCTCCCATGTTACGATTGTTGAACTGAATATTTATTCTTTTAACATTTTACTAGGCTCGCTTTTTATCTCGAACTCTCGACTTTTGGTTTGTTGAACCGATTTTTTATTTCTGGTTTTATATTTTAAAATTTACCTAAAAAAAAAAATCCTTAAAATTTTGCAGCTGTCAAAATTTTCTTTTTTTTTAAACCTTCGATCGATCACTACGGATAATCAATTTACACCCCTATTCCCTTAAGGTGCTTTCACGGTGCGTTCTTTCCGACAATCTGTCGCGACATGATCATTCCGCGTTTAATTAATTTTGTCTTTATGATTTCATAGTTGAGGACAAATTGTCGGAACGATTTTGCTACCATCTCGTCCGTTTCATTTTTCAAATCTCAAACAAATAGAAAAAAAAAATTGATCGATTACTACTAGCGCTTTTTTACTGATGTTGTGCCGTCTCTTTCTCACATTGTTCATTCAGACAAAAAGATAAAGTTAATCCAACTTGATAGAAAAAACTCCGAACAAAAAATAACGTCATTTTGACGATTATGGATTGGTTTAAAATATATTTGTTATGACAGATTGTGGGAAAGAATGCAACCGAGAAAGCGCCTTTAGTCGCATCACTTCATGCGATGTGATTACTCGTTTTCTTGGTCACTAGATTATTAAATCGCAACTTACAAAATAATTGTTCACAATACTCGTTGCGGGTGAGTTTTAAATCATAGTATGCTGCTTTATAAATTTTTCCTTCTGACTGCTATCACTTAAAATAAAAAATTTTATCACTTGAAATTTTGATGCGACAAATAAATAGAATTTTTTCAAACTAAAGAAGCCAACTAAGATTTAAGAAAATTTCATTGAAGGTTTTATGCAAAATTATTTAGTAAATTTGGATTTTATAGCAAGTTTAACCATGTATTTGAATTTTCCTTATTGGATTTTCAAATTAAACATAATGAAGGTTTTTTTTTAATTGAAATTAAAAATGTCTATTACTTTATTATTGGAATTTTAAAAAAGTGTAGTCTTGTACTCTACACTTTTTGGCTGTTGTACAGTTTTTTCTTCTTTTGTCATAAACTTCACGCTACTCCATATTCGTCTAATCTCAAGTCCTGTTCATAACTATGGATAAAAAACCCGGATTTTTCATCTCATGGTTTTAACCAATTAAATCACATAAATTATACAAAAGACACGCCTCTCTTCATAGAAAAGAGTTTAAAAAAATTCGAATGTGTGATTTATGGATTTTTATCCATACTTATGAACCGGACTTCAAGGATTTAAATGTTAAATTTATCCGAGTGTTTCAAGTCCATAGTTTTTTTGATGGTTATTTTGACAATGTTAAACGGAAAGCCAAGAAGAGTTCGAAGTGGCAGGTAGGAAGTGACAGTCGAATCGAATTTATCAAAATAATTAAGAAAAAAAATAATTCTGGCTTAATTTGTTCCGCAAAACCTTTTGCAACTTTTCTTAATCAACAGTGGTATATATCTATTGCGAGGACTTGATTGCCGCTTTAAGAATATATGTCTAATGCTCGTAACCTAATACTTTTACATTTTTATTTTTAGGGTGAAAATTTCGACACCGAGGATCGTGAAAAAGTACCCGAAAGGATAGGTTCCGGATCGAATGGCTTAGGGCCATTTACATTAGGAAATAATGCAGATGCAAATAGATGTTCATGTTAATTATTCTAGAATAAGAAAATAAATCAAAAATATAATAAAAAAACCTCCTTTATAATAATATTAATTTAATTATAATTATTATTTCAATTTCCCAACAATTATTATTTTGATTTTATAAATTGATAAGGAAGAGATTACGTTTTTAAAATTAAGAAACAAATTTTTAAATTTTAAATAGATTATTAAAATGAAAAAAATTATTTTATTTTAGCTATTATATGTAATACAAAAATGTGGATCGCAGATTTGCAGAAAATCGTTAAGCGGCCACAATAAACAAACTTCGGTATAATTAAATAAAAACACCATCGCTGAAAATATTTTATGTTTTGGAATAAAATAGAATATAACATTGAAATTAGGTACAATATATTATTATACATGAAACAGTCTTTATTATTATATCTATAATAAAAATAGTGCCACATATTTTTAAATTAATTTTGATTTTTTTTTTTGGTATTCCAATCAATTATTTAAATTGTTGGCAAGGGAGATATTATTATGTAACCGTATTTTACACACTGTACAACTACAACGAATTTTCAGTTTCAATTTCAACTGTAAAATTATTTTAAATTTCTCTGAGCATATCGTTATGAAATAATAAATTTAACAAAATATAATATAATTATAAATTAATTTCCAAATTATATTTTAAATATATAAAAATTATTGTATGCTTTTATTATAATAAATATATTAAAAATATTAAATAAATAGATAAAATTAATTCTGGGCTATAATAATTTATAAATTGCATATTTGATTTTAAAATTTATTTAAATTATTATCCCTTTGCAAAACATTTTTGATTTTAGCTGAATGTGTTGGTACTTTTGAATTTTAGCATTGTGATGTACTATACAGTGGTACATTGGTAAAACACTGTTGCTGCTTAAATATCATGTCACGAAAGTAACGTTATTACGTATAGGTTAAACCGCTTCCTCCGTTTTGTGATTCGTCACAGCATCATTTGCAGGACCAACATAATTGAGACCTTTATTTAAGAATTCGAAAATTCTGAATATGCGAATTTACAAAGTAGTAATTGCAGTTTTTGATGCTTAACATAAGAATTTATTTCAATAAAAAATTATATAAATTTAAATATTTCAAATAATATAAATTAAATAATTATACAAATTTAATTTGTGTATCATGCACAAAATAGTTTAACAAAACTAAATAAATAATTTAAGTATATATATTTATACAAGAAAAAGTAAAATATAAAAAAAATGCGCTGCTGTAATTTGAACGAATTTTATCTTATAAAAAAAATATTTAATATTTCAAAATATTAAGACCCCACCGAATATTTAAAATCATCAACAATTACTAAGTTAGCCAGCAATTATTTAGTTATAATTATTTTTTTATGTTAACCCACCGGTTTTGGTTTAAATTTAAAAATTCTATACTTTGAAACAAAAAAATTTAAAGCTCAAAACTAAATTAAATAATTTATATTTTATTTAAAAAAAAAAATTATACAAAAATATTTACAATAAAATTCGTTCAGAAGCCTTAATTGTGCCTCTTCAGAAAAATGTCATAATATATATTATAATTTCGTTTAATTTTAATTTATAATTTTATTTTAAAGGTTACTCAAAATTCGGAAAGCTATTTATTATATAAATTAATTAAACAAAATTTAATAAATAAATAAACTTGCGCTGTAAGTGTTCAATTATATAATTATATATCTAAACAATAATCTCTATATTTATAGCTTAGAATTTATAATCAAAGTTATAAAATTACACATATAAATTAAATTAAAAATCAATAATAACATTTAATTAAATTATTTGTTTTGTTTTGTATTATCTAATTATGTAAATATAAATAAAGCCGATAATAAATCATTTTTAACAAAAGAATTGGTAAAGTTGAATAAATAGAAAACTTGGATTAAAAAAATAATAATTATATTTAGCTTTTAAATAACAATATTATTATAATTAAATATTAAATTCACACAATTTAGTTATATTATTAAATTAACAAATAATCTTTAAAACCAACTACATAACGCTGTAATATTAAAAATAATTAATTGATTTTGATTTAATAGTTACTTATTTTTATTTCCATATGATTTTTGTTTTATTAATTATATTCATTAAAAACATAACAATTAATAATATTTAAAAAAAAAAAAACAAATTTTAGAAATTACTTTTGTATTTATTTCTTATATGAATGAATTGAAAAGAACAACTGAATAAAATAAATAAATATAACATTAATATTAATTATAGTTATACTCTATCGGGTTTTCTTATCGTCGTAATCGTCCTATAATTTGCCACAATTGCAGAACGTTCTGGTCAGAAACGATGTATACTAAAAATCCATTTTAATCCCGAAAAACTAAAAAAACAAACATGATTGTATAAAATGAGAACATTTAGGCGATCAAACGGCTTCTCAATTGTCACGTGTGGATTTTCTGTGGCCAAAATACGGCAATTTTGCTTGTTCACAAAACTGCCGATGTGAAAATGAGCTTCGTCGGAAAAAATTATAAACCATTTCCAGGTTTTTCTCATCAGTTATCTTCTACGATAGCCCCAAGATGAAAAATTTCTACGCTATGCCCGGCCAATCGTTGCCATCGACCTCAACATCAACACCAAAGTTGAACATTCATGGTTCGAAGGTTATGCTGTGTATCTGGTGGGACCAAACAGGCGTTGTATACTAAGAGCTACTACAATCTGGCGATTCCATTGCGGGCGAGCGGTACAGACCTACAATTAATTCGTTTGAGTAATCAAACTGGCATTATCTTCCCACATCTTTAAATCCTGCAGACTACGCTTCATGAGGATTATTCCCGAAGGAAATATTAAATTCAACCATGTGGTGAAAGGGGCCTGAATATTTACATAAAAATAAAATTGATTGGCCTCAAAGTGAAAACGTCGCAACGCCGCAAAGTAAGTTTAATTTAATTCAAAAATAGTCGTCATTTCGAAAATTTATCAATATGAATGCTTACTTCCTTCGATTTTACCATAATAGTAAAAGTAAATTGTGTGAATTCCGAAAATTAGGGGAACTAACTGCAAATGAAACCGCATTAGCTCGTCAGGTTCATTCTGAAGAATTTGCTGAAGACATTAAGTCAATCCGAATTAACAATTGTGTAACAATAAAAGTTTCTTAAAATCACTTTCTCCATTTTTAGATCCAAATGTAATTATTTGTGTTGGAGGCCGAATCAAAAACGCGGATGTGATGCAAGATCAAAAATATCAAATATTACTTCCACAAAACCATTATTTTATTGTGTTACTAGTTCGACGAGATACACATATTAGATTGTTGCATATTGGACCTCAAGCACGATTGTGTTCGATGCGTTCATATTTGACCGAACTTGATTAATCAAATCATGGGTGACTTGCCCAAAGATAGAGTGCAATTTACGGGACCATTCTCAATGGTTGGGATAGATTTTTGCGGTTCATTTTATATGAAATTTTCAGAATGGAGTGGGTAACCATCCCACCACGCTACCTTCATTTCGGAGGTTTATGGGTGCCGCAATTAAAAGTACAAAATATCACTTGCGGCGTTCAATGGGAACCTATTGTCTTAAGATGGTTGAAATAGTTTTTCAGATAGAGGCATGCCTAAATTCGCGTTCTCTCAAGCCAATATCAAATTACCCACTAGATATGTGGGCACTTCTCGTGGTCATTTTTTGATTGGCTCTACAATGACTACTATACCTGCGAGCCTTCTCTTATATGCCTATCACCACAATTAGATTAGCACGATATTAATTGTTGCAACAAGTACTATAACACTTCTGGAAAAGGTGGCATATTGAATATTTGTCTGAACTACAGACTCGTTATAAGTGGAATAAACCGACAGAAAATTTGAAAATTGGTGCATTAGTCGTCTTGCATGATGACAATGTTCGCCCTATGTGCTGGCCTTTGGGAGAATAACTGAACTCTATTTTGGTACCGATGGTCCAGTTCGCGTGTTATAACTAAAACAGCGCACTCAATGTTTAAGCGAGTCGTAACTAAGCTCAGTTTATTACCGGTTGACAGTGTTTATGAAAACGATCAAGAAAGTAAACCTTAATGTAAATAGCAAATACTTCAATAATTTGCAATTTTGATAGTGATACAACTGAATTAAATACTACTAAATAGATGTACATTGTAATTGTCTGTGATTTAATAACTAGAGGTAATTACCCTCCAAGAACACGGTATTCGAAGAACACGGATCCCGCAATTTCTCAAATTACACGGTTTCAAACAACACGATTTTCGTTATTCTCTTTTATTTTGTTTTTTGCTATATCATAACCAAAAATAAAAAATTCAACGTAACGTTTTTTTATTTTCTTTTTTGTAGTCTCGAACAACACGGTTTTAAAGAACACGGAACGAATTAACCGTGTTCTTGGAGAGTTTCCTGTATATTGAAACTTTGCTTTATATGAATTCCATTAAAATGAAATAGTAAAATTTTCAAGGTCGCGGACATGTTTACGCATTCAGTATAACAATTTGTAGCCAAAACAATCAAAAAAATCTTTGTCAATCCAAATCAAAAATGTTCGAAGATTCTCGAAACTTATTACAAAAATTCAAATGCGGGTGTCGTGTCAATCACACTTTCTGCTATTGACGATTGTAAAAGTTGGAATAGTGCCGCTGGTGGATCAGACTGAAACTAACTTAACTACAAAAAATGACATGTGTGATCGATATGCAAACAAAATCAAGGATATACATGGATCCATTTTTTTTATATTACATAAGCCACAAAAGCACTAATTATACAAACCTATATCATTTTTAATTAATAATTTTAAACAAAACTAAACCAAGCAAAGCTAGCACAGTAAAAAGCTGAATTATCACAAATGTTGCTGATTGTTTATTTTCTTTATGCATGCGGCATAAATGTCAAAATTTGTAGTTATCATAGTTCAAAAAAATTCCGCTACGTGGAATCCGTGGTGCTCTAATCGTCAATTATTACCGCACTGAATTAAAATAATCTATGGGAAATCATCCACCATTTTCGACATTTGAATTGACATTAGAAAAAGTTTGTTTTTGATTACATTCAAGATTTGAGTTTTGCATTATAAATAATCAAAATAATAAAAGTTCTTCGATATTATAAATATAATAAAAATTAATAAATCTTCGAGTTTTTTATGTCGTAAATGGAATAGTTAGTGCATCGAAAAGTTATAAAAGACTATTACACGTGCATTAGGAGAAAAACGACCGGAATACGATGAAAGGCATGATAAAGTTATTCTTCTGCATAACAACGCTGGGCCTCACGTTGCAAAAGTCGAAAAAAAAATATTTGGGAATGCTCAACGGGATATTTTACCGCACCCGCCGTATTCACCGCACATTTCTCCTTCTGATTACTGGTTGTTCCGACGGATGCAACACGATTTGGCAGATCACCGAATCACTGAAAGTTGGCTTCAAACTTTGATCGCCTCGAACCCTTTGAACGCCTCGAAAGACGAAACGTTTTTCTGAGATGGGATTCGAAAATTGCCTGAGAGGTGGGAACAAGTCGTAAGCAGTGATGTTCAATATTTTAATTAATCTCTCTCTCTCTCTCTCTCTGGCACTATATCCTATCAAGGGATTTGGCCGCCTCAAATGAGGTTTCATAATCATATTTTCATTTCGGATAATTAGTGATTAATTAATTGATCCTAAACCAGCCATTAAATTTTTTTCCTGTCACCACCGGGAATCGAACCCGGGACCTCCGGTCGCTGGAGTTAGCATGCTGACCACTTTGCCACCGGGGCGGCAATTAAATAATTTAATTAATTAATTAATCTGTTCATTCATTTTATTTTAAAATAAATGCATTTTTAAAATTAAAAAAAAACGGACCGAATTAATTTGTACTACCAATATTTAGTGCTAAATATTATTTTCATAAAAAATTCCAGTTTGAAAAATTGCGGGGACGGATATTTGGTTAGAAAGGGATATCACTTCTTATCTCTTTCTGATTTATCTGTCTCGTTAAAAAATATATTTTATTAGTGTAAACCAAATAGTAACACTAATTCACAAAAGTAGTTTAATAATCCAATTGGAATCATATGCAGTTTAAATTTTTTATTTTATTATATTTTCCGATTAAATTTTCGCTGGTCTCCAAAATTCAGCAGATAAATATTCCATGAATAATTAGTTTTTAGAAACTCGTACAATTTTAGCGCACAAGCTTCATTCAATTACATAACATTCACAAATTTTTTCTCCGTCATAATTTAAAACTCTTGAATATAATTTTTGATACTGTGTATCGAAACAGCGTGGAAGAAAAAAAACACTTGCTTAAATTTCTTTTCGAACTAAAATTTTGTAAAACAATTTTATTTAAAAGATTTTATAATTACATTAAGATGACTTGTGTCGTCGGTTGCCAAATATACTATACTTTTTTACAACGTTTAGAAAATAAAATAAAATGAAATGCGATATCTTTTAATCGATACCGTTTTAATTGAAATTATTGTTTTTCTTGATGACTGCGCGAATTTTTATAGGTAAGATGTTGTTACCATTATGTTACCATTAACCTTTTTGTTACCATTATGTTACCATCAACCATGTTGAAATTCCAATGCATGTGTCGAATTTGCATATGTCGGATTTGCGATGTGTTTGCGATTTGTGTATGTGTCGAATTATGAATTTGGTAATGTTCTCAAAACTATTGTTGGTGAGGTGAAGGCCTGTGTTGGTACAGGGCGTAACTCGTGCTGATTGGTTAAAATTCGGCCATCTTGAATCGCCTTAAATGCAAAAATTTTAAATTGAACATTTCTCAATTTTGTATAAGGAAAATTTTTTTTGCCTTAAAGCCAAAATCTGTACACGTATCACCGCCTTTATCGTACCTCCAGATAAAATCGCAGTGAAAAATGTGTAAACAGAGACATCTATATTTTGATACGAAACATAATAAAATAGCTGCCACATTTTTGTTGGCAAGCTCTTGATCTTTGGTTTACATAAGTATAGTAACACCATCCGTCATCTTGGAAATTTCCCTTACCTAGTCCAGGCCAACAACGAGGTCTCATTCTTTATTAAAAACTGTGGCAGTTTCAATAAATTTATTTATTAATCGCTAACTGGTAAAAGATTCGATGCCTTTTCGTTGACCTGTGATTAGCAAACAGTTTCCGCAAATCTTCCCCATGTTTAACGTTTGGTTTCAGAATTACAACGCCTTTTTCATTTGGTGTGTAACGTGCGATTTTTGATAATAGGGTTTGCCTTTATCCATTTATGAAGGCATTCTAAAATTAACATCTGAACATTGCACTGGTCAGATCAGTGGTCGCCATTAGTTGCGACTGTTTGACGCTGACGGTATGAGACATCCAGTTTGATGATCGCAGTTTGATTACGCCTAATTAACGTAATTCGGAATTACGAATGAATTACGAGATACGAAATTATCTCCAAAAACTAAATATGTTTAATTTGAGTCATTAAAAAATCACTAAACTCTGGAGTCAGCAAGTTGAAACTCACTTTCAATGAAAATCAATGTTAAGCGGAAAAAACGAAAAATGAGACCGGACTCATGAGTTCTAGTGTGGATGGGCGGATTAGGCATATGAAAAAAAATATTTTTCATACCCGAACCAAAAGACAAAAACACAAAGTTAAAATATTATGAAAGGTACAATTTGAGTGAGAAGTTCAAAATGGTATTGTACAAAAGAATAAACCAGGTTTATTGTGTTTTAAAGCTATGAAAATTAACCACGTGTTATCATGAATCGGGGCCTAACACCTTGATGCAAACATTTTACGCTGTTTAGAGGTATTTAAAAGTGACATTTCGAGTCGTGTGAAATTTGGAAGTGACTATTGTCGTTTGAAGTGACTATACGATAATAAACAAGTAGATATTTTGACAATGCATGCGACTACGGATTCATATTATAAAAGGGTCATTTGAAACGACAAACGACACAGGTGTACACATTTTATTTCGATGATCATGTACTGGGTGTCTCAAACCAATGCACTAACTCTTACAATGACGCGAAAAACTTCATTTATGAACATGGAAAGAAGATGAAAAGCTTTAAGTATAGAAGAAGAAGAAGACCAATGTAATTGAAGAATGAAGTCCAGACAACGCTGAGAACGCGCACCAAAGGGTTCACAAACGTCACGAAACAAGCCATTTATAATATCGCGACACGGTCTTTCAATTTCCAAATTCAATACATCAATTGTTCTTGGTTTGGTGCCATAAACTCTGTGCTTAAGGTATCACCACAAAAAAAAAGTCGAGCGGCGTGATGTGTGGGGAACGCGCAGTGTATTCAATGCTATCCCTTCGCCCAATCCATGTGTCTCGAAAAGCTGCATTGAGGTGAGCTCGTACATCGGATTCCTTTCTGAACCGTCTTTGAACTTCTGTGGCGTTTTCGGTCTTCCAATAACATTTCAGGGCAAACTTCCTCTCTTCCAAGCTAAGTGGATTTCTTGCCATGCTGTAACATTAATTACACCTGCAAAAACAAAAAAGGCAGCATTTTAGCGACAGTCAAAGTGTTTGTACTTTTTTGAGACACACTGTATTAATACCTCATCCTCAATTATACATTTAGCTCCATTCTAATGAAATAATTAGGTCAATTGGCAATTGTTTGGATCAAAAATAGATTTTTAGTACATATCGATTAATACAATTTGTTTGCCATCTAAGATTCGCTCCACTATGGGTTGTGAATAAATTGGCCAATTTAACTTCTAGGCCTTTTCTTAAAGACCGACTCATTTCAAACTTATTTACTTATTTGACGCCATCTTGGATAATTCGGTCAAGTCACTTCAATTGGTTTGGCTGATTTATTTATGCCTGGTTGCACAGAAAAATGACTAACGGCGATTAGTGATGCGCCAGGGGTGACATGTTCTACCATCACATTTTCGATACTTTATCGAAGTTTATTTCTCATTTTTCTAAACTAAAATGGACAACTGTTTCATTTATGAATTATTTCTTTTCTATTGCTATCACAACCTACTAGTACAAATGCGAACAAATTGTCTTTCTCTAATTTCGTTCAAGTATCGAAAACAAATTATTTCTTGATAGAAATGGAGTAGAATATCACAATTTTTCAATCTAGCAACCTGGTAAATGATATAAAATGTGAAATAGTGTCACATTTTATTCTAAAGAAGCGAGACATAATCTGCGATAAAGTATCGAAAATGTGATGGTAGAACATGTCAGCACAGTTAAATATTTTATATGAAATTTGTTTTCGAAGTCAGAAAAAAAATCATCGCAAACTTGATTAAATATATTTTATTCCATGGAAATATTTAGTTTGTGTATAAATATTTAAATGGCCAATTTTGATTGAATAACTTTTATCTAATCGTTAAATATTTCCATGGAATAAAATATATTTAATCAAGTTTGCGATGTTTTTTTTTCTGACTTCGAAAACATATTTCATATAAAATATTTAACTGGCGCACCACTAACCGGCCATTAGTCATTTTTCTGTGCAACCGGGCATTAAACTGCTACAGTTAACAACTAATATTTTCACAATTTGTTCTTGTCTCTCGGATGTGGGCACACAGGGGGCTTCGGCTGTAACTGTGTGCACCTCGGCAATTCCTGGTATGCGCGTCCACGTCGCGGGGATGGGCACTGCTAACAGTGGCTAAGCTTCAATGGCTAAGAAACGAAACGAAAGCGGAGCCAAATGCACTAGTTATAGGCACAGGGCCAAAAGCCTACTCGCAAATTGTACACAACAGTCATCTGATGCTACAGATGACCCTCTCGAAAGGATATATGAATAATCATAAAAACCATATATGCTGGGCTAGCAAAGCAAGAACGTGGCCTAGAAGGTTTATATAAGCGTCTAGAAAAGCAAGAAACCACTAACGGGGTAACAACCCTCCTATTATCACCTGGAATGCGAACGGACTAGCGCAGCATGTTCCAGTGTTAGACATTTTTCTAAATTAAGAAAAAAAATGATATATGCTTTATAACCGAAAGCCATTTGACAGAAACATCATTTATTAAAATACGTGATTATGAATGTTACCATGCTGTTCACCCAGGAAGAAACGCGAGGTGAGAATCATCAGTAATAGTGAAAAAGAATGTCAAACACTATGAAGAACCTGGTATCGAAGAAGAAAGTATGCAAGTTAAAACCGTAAAAGTCGAAACTAGTAATGGTAATGAATACAGTATTTCCTCTATCTACTGCCCTTCACGCTATAATCTAAACAAAGAAGATTATAACAAACTATTTAGATCACTAGGATCCAATTTCATTATTGGTGGTGACTTTAATGCAAAAAACACCTATTGGGATCAAGGCGTACAGCCCGTAAAGGAAAAGAGCTTTTTGAAGCAGGTCGGGTAAACAACTGTGAGTTCCATTCTGGAGGTAAACTAACATATTGGCCTGCTGATATAAATAAAATACAAGATTTCTATGTAACGAAAGGGATTACCGAGGACTACATATGCCTCGAAAATAGCGAGGGGATATATTACAGAGGGGATACATTCTAATAGTAGGATACGTTGCCTAAGCTAACAAATAATAAAAGTGACTGGGACCTATTCCAAGAACTAATTGAAGTGCCAATTAAAACAATGGTACAATTGGAAGACGAGCTGTAGGTACTTAACAGTACTATTCAATAAGCAGCATGAGAAAGTTCTCCTACTAATTTTACCGAATCCCGTAGGAACCAAAATTACCCTCTTGAAGCCAGGGAATTAATTAGAGAAAAACGTAAGGCGAAAGACCTGAAAAAGGACGCGCGCCTCAGAAAACATAAAAATCCTCAATTATTTGTGTAATAAACTGAAAACATTTATAAAAGAAATTAAGAACAAAACTATTAACAAGTATAAGTGGTAAGTGGTTTCACCGAACATAAAGACGTTGATTACTTTCGTTGGAAAACAACAAAGGGATTAAAAAGGATCAAAATGCATGTGCCGCCTATTAAAAATGAGGAAGGAACCTGGGCCAAAAGTGACAAGCAAAAAGCTACTTTATTTGCGGCTCACTTGGAAGAAACCTTTCAACCGTTACCCAGGCAAACTGCAGATGAAAACATAACAATAATTAGCAAAATTGATACAATACAATTTGTAACATTACATGAATTGAAAGAGGAGATCAAGTACAATTTAAATGCGAAAAAAACTCCAAGTTATGATCTAATTAATGGCCAAGTCGTAAAAGCCATTCCCGAGAAGGGATTACGGTTCAAATAATCAATGCTGATTTCATAATAAAATATGTCCCCCGGCAATGGAAGGTTGCTGAAGTAATTATGATTTTTAGGCAAACCAGCAAACGACAAAAAGTCCTACAGTCTGATTTCACAACTTCCTGTCATTTCAAAATTATTATTTATTAGGCTCAAGCCAATAATGGTACATCAGAAATGATAACCTACATAGGGGCTTAAACATGGAATATGTCAGTGAAGAAATAAAAAATCATGCAAAGAAACACATTCAGCGGATATCTTGGCACCCGTATATGCAGACATCGTGGCGTAACTACAAGGGCGCAAACCCAGCGCTGCGGGGGGGGGGGGGCAACAATGGGGGTGCCCGCCGCAACGTGGGTCCCGTGGTCATTGTTCTTGTCATTAGAATTGTTTCATACCCTCCATAATTTGATTTTCTACATTTCAAGTCCAAATTTAACAATTAAAATTGAGTTTTGATTTGAAATGTAATTTAATTTTAAAAATATAAATTACATTTATGTACATTAAAAAAATATAAATAAAAACAATCACAAAAAATAGAATAAAAATTCTTAAATTGGTTTGGTTTTATTTAAAATGGGGATTTCCTCATTATTCTTTTTTAATTCATGTACGTATGAAAATATAAAAAACAAACGCTAAAAAATATAAAAAATCTAGTTTATAAAAATATCAGTGACGGAAATTCATGTTTTATCCTGTAAAAAGTGAAACTTTCGTTCATTGTTTTAAATAAAAATAATAAATAACTTATATTGAAGTAAAGTATAAAATTAATTGTGCCCGTAAGTATTTGATATTTTTTGTGATTTATTGCTACTTCTTCACACAATAAACAAAGTCCTAGCTTCTTTAGTGTTATATAGGTATTTAATTATAAAATGGAAAAGAAATTAAGTAGCAGTAGCGGTGCTGCGAAAAGAAGGAAATTAAAAGAAACAAACGCTACCTTAGCTAAGCAGCTGTTGCGAAGCCGCAACAGTCGAGAATGTTCAAACTAATGACAACAATGTGAATGCAATCGCTGAAATACATATAGAAAGTTTAAATGAATCTACGAGCTACGATAGAAACCAAGAAGATATTTCCAATACTGACCGTGATATTCATGACGAAAATGAACATAATGTGTTTCCAGAATCGTGTTTATCTTTTTCCTCTGATATGGCGAATTTCGAAGGGAAAATACTATCGACCAAAAAGACGTTTTGTACGGGATCCATTACAAAATTATCATAGCTTTTCCACGAGCTTTTATAAAACAAGTACAAAATTCGGTATTATGGAAAGAAAGTGGTTATGCTATTCCCCGAAGCTGATGCTGTATATTGCGAGCCTTGTTGGTTTTTTGCCAAAAATAGACTGGATAATTGGCGTCAACATGGAATAGAGATTGGCGTGGTCTCTCTAAAAAAATTAAAACGGACGAGAACAACCAAATCAATATACCAGCTTGTTGCATTTATGAAAAATGGAGGAACAATGAAACAATTGATAAGGACGTTGAAGAACTAATTCGATATGAATCAAATTTTCGGGTACATCTTTTAGAGAGGTTAGTAAACATAACATTTGTTACAGGCTGGCTACTGCCAACCTGCATATTTCACTAAGCGCATGTAGAGGCCTCCACGGTGATATTTTGCCGGCTACGTTCTCAGCGAGAAGTGCGAAGGGTCGTGGAGTTTGAGGCATATACAGATATTTATAAAAAGGAAAAAAAACCGCAAATAATAATAATACCCGAGTTCCACCGAAATTCGTCGGCTGGAACCTGAGGAACGAACAGCAGAAAATTTTAAATAAAAAAAATCATAACGGTAGAGGTGCCCTGGTGCGCGCATCCGCTCGAACTCGCACGGTGGTAAACACCGGTTTCAAATCTGGATACGGGCACCAAGGGACTACGCTTGCCCTACGCCGACACGCAGGATGGGAATTCCCCCCTCATCATACCCAACCCGGAAAAATTAATAATTCATGATTTTTTTTTTATTTATTTAAACACAAAAAAAAATACAGAAACACCACTTCCCACGAGAAAAATAAAAGGAGAAAGAGCGAGAGAGAGAGAGCAATGCACACCGAGCGCGCGACCGTTACCCGGCGCTCGATTACAAATCCAAAATTTAAAAAAAATAAAATAAAAATTGAAAATATATAAAATAATAAAAAAAATAAAATAAACAAAATTGTACCTTAATAAAAAAAAATCCAAAAATAAATATTTTTCAAAACTGGGTTGCGGCCTTGGTGCAGTTGCGGTTGCGGGGCCTCTCCCCGATACCAAAACGAATAGCCGGTTGGTCACCCGTTAGTTGCGGTGCCTTTCACCGATACCATATAAAGTTTGGGTTGCGTCCTTGGTGCCGATAAATATTTTGGCCTCAACCGGCCGCAAAGAAAATCGTTGGGAGTTCTTCGCCAAAACCGTAGATTTAGAATACACCACACAGTTGGGCGTTGTATCGCCTTAACCACGCTGCCGCTGTGCCCACCCGACACAGGTGCTTAACACTGTTTGATAATTTTCTTTGTTCCAATTTATGCACTCACTGACTTTGTATTTTTTTAGACTTATTAGCATGCAATATATAGAATTTTCTTCACATTAGAACTAATGAACGAACCAAAATTAGCATTTGCGCTTTTATATTCACTTGTTTAGATGTTTTTTGGTTTATTTTGTGTTACCAAAATAACAGAACACAATATACCAGTATTTATCTTTATTTTCCGTTGTTTTTTTCCGGTTATAAAACCTCATACATATCACTTTGATGTATTTTCCAATAATAAAAAAAATTGGCAAATGAAAATTCAACTTTTAATATATTTTTTTACACTTTATTCCACAATTTTTATTGAATTTATCTTCATATAACTTTTAATACAATTTAATGTTCTTATTAATATAAATTTTATTTTTATTAATTTGACTCTTGTTAAAATCAACCAAAATGACTCAAATACCAAAACTCGAATCAAAATCAAAAACTCGACTCTAAAATTTTCACAAGAACTGTTTGTTTATACCAAAAATCAAAACTCGAAAGACAAAAAAATAAATTCTTACGCCGAATAACGCGCAAAACATTCCAGAAGAATTGTCTTTCTTCTCTGTTTCTCGTTTACATCAATTCGCATTGATGTAAACGAGAGGCATATAAGAAAAACATTCTTATCAGCCATGCTACACTATAATTTGGTTTTCTGGATTCAAACTATTGCGCAATAGATTTTAATTTTTAATTTTAAACCCTTATTTTAAATTAAATCATTAAATTTTTTTGTCTTGTTTTATTCTGTTCTCTCGAAAATAAAATTTAAACAAAAATCTACATCCGTAAATTTTTTTATTTTTATTTCAATTTTTTTCATTTCGGATTCACGGTCAAAATTTTTACGTCGCAGCTGCGTAATAAAATTTTTGTCCGTGAATCCGAAATGAAAAAAATTGAAATGAAAATAAAAAAATTTAAGGACATTTTTGAGATGTAGATTTTTGTTTAAATTTTATTTTCGAGAGAAAAGAATAAAACAAGACAAAAAAATTTAATGATTTAATTTAAAATAAGGGTTTAAAATTAAAAATTAAAATCTATTGCGCAATAGTTTGAATCCAGAAACCAAAATTGTGTGTAGCATAGCTGTATGGAATGTTTTGCTGTACACACACACTCGACGCGCATTGTTCTCGCTCTTTCCCATTTTCGTTTAGTTACCAACAAAACAAAAAAAAAACACACAGGAATCCATCCACCACTAACCGCGTTTAGACATCAAAAACCCGGACGCAAAAAACCAAGGAGAGTAGAAACACATTTGGTCTTGTTAAGACAACACAGTCGTAACACATTATCGCTCTCTAAAAATTCGCAGTCATTTCGCGGACATCGTGTGAGATGAGTATAATGGTAATTTCTTAACGCAAGTACTACTTCTATCGAAATATGATACTGTTATGAACCAACTTTTGACTATGCCACATGGATCAATAAAATATTTAAGTCCTCAAATTCAGAATGAAATTATTCACTGTCTCGCAACACGTTTAAGAACTACTCTTGTAACTAATATCAATAGTTCACCCTTTTATACAATTATAATGGATACAACTCAAGATATAACAAGGAAAGATCAACTCATTCAAATATTTAGATATGCAAAAATTATTAAAAATGAGAAGGATGAGCCAATATCAATTGAAATTCGAGAAGTATTTTCGGGGTTCACTGAAATACACAATCATTCAGCTACCGGGCTTTACGCAGAAACATTAAAATTATTAAGCAAAAATCATATACAACTAAGCAAATGCAGAGGGCAAGGATATGATGGTGCGAATGTTATGAGCGGGACGTAGAGAGGTGTTCAAGCCCTTCTCAAGCAAGATCAACCTAACGCTGCCAACATACACTGCGCAGCTCATAATTTAAATTTAGTTGTAAACGATGCAGTTAAATGCTGTACTGAAGTATCTTGATTTTTTACAATCCTGGGAGATATAAATTTGTTTTTCGGTAACAGTGTAAACATATGGGGTTTATTATAAAAATTTTCAGGAGAATCGCAACTAACTTTAAAAAGATTAAATCCAACTCGCTGGGCAGAACGGTATACTTCACTTTTAAGTATTAAGATTCGGTTTGTCGATATAATGAAACCGTTATCCGAAATAAATTTAACAAGTTCAAAACGAGATGAACGCGATGAAGCATTAGAATCCAAAAGAATATGAGCTCATTTGAATTTGTTTTCATTTGTGTATTTTTGTCTAAAATATTAAGCGTGATAAATGTGCCATCAAAAATTCTACAAACGAAAAATTTAGATCTTATGACAGCATCGGTATCTTTAGAAAATGCGTTTAAAAAATTAAATCAATATAGAAATATGTTTGATTCTGCTAAAAATGAAGGAATAGAAATAGCAAAGAAATATGGGATCACTACAAATTCGCACAAAAAAGAAGAAAATTTGTTAAAAAGCATTTTGAAGAATTAGCCAGAGATCACCGTTTCAATAGTAGTGAGGAAATTTTTCGAATTAATGTTTTTTTGAAAGTCTTAGAAGTCGTCGTCAATCAACTGGATGTCAGATTTAAAGCTATGGAAGAAATAACGAAAATATTTTATTGTATTCAGCCAGATAAATTTGTGGAAATAAATGACGATGATCTCATGAAGTCTGCAGGAGCGATACAAGAAAAATATAAAGACGACCTATCGGAAAAGTTTCCGCTACAAATGGTGATGGTAAAGTCAATGCTTAAATAGGAAATTTTGGAGATATCATCAATACGAGAATTAGCTGAAGTGCTAATAATAAAATTTCCAACAATAGCTTCCAGTGTTTCGCAAGTAATAACATGTTTATTATTGTTTCTTACGTTACCTGTTACAGTCGCAACAGCGGAACGATCTTTTTCTAAATTGAAAATAATAAAAAATTATTTGCGCAATTCCATCGGTGCAGATCGTTTAAGTGATTTAGCCATTCTTTCTATTGAAGCAAAAGCGGCGGGCGAAATGGAAACAAAAACTTTAATTAGGGATTTTCCCAATATGAAGTCAAAGGCAAAACATCTAACATTCTAGTACATATTTATATTTGTATTTTTATTATTTTTTTTATTATTCTTAAAAAATGAATATATTACTCTGAAGGGAAAGATATACAAGGTGGAGGGAGGATAGTCCTACATTAAGTTTTGCGGGGGGCCAAAAATTTGTAGTTACGCCACCTGACATACGAAGTTTGTTGGACACCACCAATGCAGTAAGAATACTTCAAAGGCAGAACCTTTTAGAGCTGGGCAGTTGTATTTAGTTATGACAGAGAAATATAATAAATTATGTATATTCAAACAGGAGTAACAATTGAGTTACTTTCCCTCAAATGAGAATATTTATTTAAGAAAGATCAATTACTAAATGATTTCTAAATCAGTTGTAATATAAATTATAAAAAAAAAAAAATTGTTATTAAAAAATTATTTTAAACCTAAAAAGGCAATTTTTACAGTTAAAATATTTATGGGCTATTAACCCATCCTAGGGTGGAAATGTATATTTGAGCTGATTTCAAAAATTCAAAAATTTCGTGCTGCTTAACACAATAAGGGACAGATGCAATACAAATACAGTATATATATAGTTTCTTACTTCTGATCATCGTCACAGCTAAGACAGTAATCACGTGAGGAGTCATCAAGTTTTTCTTTCAACGTTATTGGTCCTGCTCTCGTGAGGTTCACAGTGAGCTCAGTTGTTTTAAATTTGCTGTATAGTATGAATTATGATTGCTACACTTCATGTTTTGGGCTACTTTCGACGTAATCTTCCACGAAACGTATTTTTCCGCAAATCTAGGCAGTTTATTTCAATAATAGCGGATGTAACTCCATGTTGCGGGGAGTAATAATTAGAGTATAGTACGAACTGCATTTTTTTGTGAGTAACAGTGCAAAATTTAAAGTCTTAAATCTAAGTCCATGGTCTCATCTAACACCAGCATCTTGAATTAACACAATGTCAACAGTCTTCTCCAATAATTTTTTTTGAAGGGAAGTCGAGACTGCCTTGCAGTGGTTGATTGTACGAATTTATAATACCTTAACAGCTACCACCACAATCATATCAGGCCCTTCATATAATTTTGAGTACTATATAGAATCTGGCAAGTGGTCTAATTCACCTAGACTTCTTCGAGTCGGTCGAGATTGCTTCATTTTGTGCAATCACTGGTTCTCTATCACGTTATATTGGCTGAGCAACTAACTCCTGATTCATGGCATAATTGCAGTTATCTGCCTACCTTCATCTTTCAGTCACCTTGAGTGATTCCTTCTGAAATCTCTGCCTATTGAGCCGGGAGTCTTCAGACTGGTTTGAGTTCCCTTATCTTATTAATAAAGTGATCGTTTTCATATTATTTTTCTGCCCCTTCATCAAAACTATCTTAGCTTCCTTCCGCTTTAATCACGGCTGGTTCCAAGAATAATTTTAATTGTATCAGCATTATTCATCTCTTCCGTCTCCATTTCAAGATAATTCATTATGGGTTCTTCTAACTTTAAAAAATAATATCTTGTTCGCCTGAACTTGTTGAGCTTGGATTTATGAAACAAGTGAATTTTGTAGTAGTTCTTGTAGAGCTTTGCGACAGTTTACAAGTGTGAGACGTTGGGATCTGCTAGCGTTTATATTACTTTGATTACTCGTTTCAGATTTAAAACACCCTCGTACATTAATACAGTAACAACAACTTGTATTATCTAGCAATTAGGCATAGTCTTCTTATCTCTGTGTTCTAATCACGTTTCGCTATTGATAACAACTTATCGAATAAATACGAATTACAGTTGATAAACGTATTTCATTCAGGTGTTAGTCATTGTCACGATACCAGTGAACTGAAGACAAATTGCTTATTTTTTGTTGTTGTTTATCAATCTGTGCCGTTGTACAAAAATTGAACAAAGAAAATGGAGCCAATTGATAATTCGTATGGTGACAATGAAAATAGGATTGCAACACCAACTCGGATACCGCCACCAGGTAAGTTCCAATAATTAATCAGTTCAAAGATAAATTTAAATTTAAGTTTGTCGATTTTGCAGTGTACAGTGAAAGTAATATAATTACAATGCAGCCGAATAGGCCCCCAATCATCAGTGACCTAAACAATGCACCACGGATTATGATACCCTCAATTTATTCATCGAATGCATTTTTACCACGCACAGGATTAGACTATTTACATGGATTAGCATCTGTGCATATACAGCAAACGTTCGAGTTAAACGACAGTAAGTTCCCATACGGCAATGTCACGATTATCACTTATCGATATCAATTACTAAAATATTTCAGTGATAAAAAATTTATGTGTTTATTGTCTATATATAAATATTGTAAATTATATACAAATGTAATCTCTCAAGTGTGTTGATTTCTTACAAACGAATTATTTTTTAGTTCATTCGTCAGTGTCATCAGAAAATCGTTTTACAATCCGAACGCCAGCAAACGAGGCAATATTTGCAGCCACTGAAAGCTCAACGCACAGTAATCGTATTTGCTATGGCTCGTCAAGGCCATTCACCATGCATTTACTGGATAAAACACATCATGAAGCATTAACGCTGCATCGCCAACTGCCTTGTACATCGGTTTGCTGCATAAATTGTACGCAATCGATTGAGGTGTGGATGCCACCCGGTGATATAATTGGTGTAGTTCGGGAACCATTTTCATTGCTGACGACAACGTTCAATATCGAGACACAATACAGTGAAATTTTATATAGAGTCGAGTGTCCACTAAATTTTTCATGCTGTTTTCCAAAGGAAGCACACTTCAAAGTGCTTAGCGGTGATGGTTTAACGCAAAAAGGAACAATCAGTAGAACTTGGAACACAGATTTATCGAGCTATACGATAAATATTTACTTTTCCAATTCCGAAATGGATGTTAAGCATAAATCTATGTTGATCGCTGTTGGTTTTTTGATGGAATATAAATTTTTTCAAGGAACGTGTTGTCGATAATGAAGAATTCGATTCATGATACCTTATTTTATTTTTATATCACATAATTTATCTGTAATTACAATTTGTACCTTAAAATATAAATAAAACCATATTTTTTGTTAATTTTAACAAACATCAGTTGGTATTTGACATGCGCGTAACATAACACTACCCAACGAAATCATAGCAACCGGAATTCATATTTAATCGATACTCGTGACAATTTTTCAGTTTTACCCGAACGTTCGACTTTACTACGAATTATAATATATTTTTTATAAAATGTCTGTGCACACAGCTAAATCAAGTGCATCCCGTTTCACGGGCGCATCATCATTTAGTAAAATTAAAGGGCGAAGAGTCGTGCCAAGTGGAAGTTGTCCGAGAAAAATTGCGTTGAATCATGATAGGTCGGAAAGTGATGAGAGTGATTCAACCGATGTTATATCGTCATCGGATGAGGAGGACCGATGGAAGGATACCTCACGAAATGCTGATATCCCATCTGAATATTGGCATATACAAAAATTGGTGAAATACATAAAAGCAGGTAATCAAACAGCGACCATTGTTGCACTATGCTGTCTCAAGGATCACGATTTGACTACGCAAATTAATCAGCTGGCGATTCAAGATATTGGTGGGCTAGAAGTTCTTGTAAATTTATTGGAAAGTAATGATCTGCAGTGTCGGCTTGGGGCACTATCGGTACTGGCCGAAATTTCTCTAAACATTGATATTCGTAAAGCAATTGTTGATCTCGGTGGAATTCCGCTGTTGGTTCAAATACTTTCGGTACCGGCAAACGATTTAAAAACAAAAGCAGCCGAGACGATCGCTAATGTGGGACGAGTAAGGTTGGCTAGGAAATTGGTCCGTAAAAATCATGGTATTCCAAAATTAGTCGATTTACTCGATATAAATTTACAGTAAGTAAAATACGTTGAAAACCGGTTGCCGGATGCTAATTTTTTGTTTTCGTTACAGTTGCCTACTAACAGAACGCGATCAATTAACAGACCACGAAGGTGAAGCCCTTGATATGGCTAAGGCAGGCGCAAAAGCTTTGTGGTCTCTATCAGAATCGCGACACAATAAAGAAGTTATGCGGAAAAGTGGTTTGGTACCTTTAATGGGTCGATTAATAAAAAGTATCCACATTGATGTTGTGGTGCCTATTATGGGCACAGTCCAGCAATGCGCTTCTCAGGTAAATTAGTAAATTATACAAATTTATTTTGGTTTTCGAAAAAAAATTTATCTTATAGGGAAACTACCAACTTGCGATTACCACCGAAGGTATGATTACCGATATTGTGAACCATTTAAATTCGCCAAATCTGGATCTGAAAATGCAATGCAGCTCGGCAATATTTAAATGTGCCAGTGATGATGCCGCTCGGGATCTAGTACGCGAGTCCGGTGGCCTTGAACCGCTGGTAGCAATTGCAAAAGATAAAGCGGTCCGCGAAAATAAGCCTTTGCTCGCCGCTGCCACCGGAGCAATTTGGATGTGTGCAAAATCGGAGGCTAACGTTAAAAAATTAGACGGTGTTAGTATACAACTCGATTTGTTTTATGTAAATTTAATGATTGAAATATTTTAGTTGAAAACCGTTGCTGTTTTAGTGCAACTGCTAAATGATGAAAATGATGAGGTTTTAACTAATGCTGTGGGTGCCATTGCCGAATGCGTCAAATTTCAAAATAATCGTGAAGCGCTACGCAATGCTGGCGGATTGCCATTGTTGGTAAATTTATTAAATGGAACGTGTCCACCACTTTTGGAGAATATTGCAAAAGCCATAAACGAATGTGCCCAAGATCAGGACAGTATGAGTGTTTTGGAAGAATTAGATGCCGTGCGACTAGTTTGGTCGTTGTTAAAAAACAAAAATCCACGTGTACAAGCATATGCCGCCTGGGCATTGTGTCCATGCATTGAAAATGCGCATGACTCGGGCGAATTGGTTCGAAGTTTTGTCGGTGCATTAGAATTAGTTGTCGGTCTACTAAAATCTAAAGATAATCTTGTATTATCTGCAGTATGTGCTGCGATCGCAACTATTGCCAAGGATAAAGAAAATCTGGCGGTTTTAACAGATCACAAGGTGATTTATATGCTGGCCGATTTAGTGCACACGACTGAAGATATGCTGCGTGAGAATTTAGCTGCGGCTATTGCAAGTTGTGCTCCACACGCAAATAATACGTTTGAATTGGGAAAATTACGAACTGTTACGCCAATTGTTGGTTACATGGTCAGTTCAGATCCTCGTGTGCATCGAACGACTGCGATGGCATTGCAACGATTATCAGAGAATGCCCAAAATTGTATAACAATGCATCAAGCTGGGGTTGTGCCATTTTTATTGGAAACAGTTGGTTCCAAAGATCGCGAATTGCAGGAGGCATCTGCTGCTTGTTTACAGAATATTCGGGAATTGGCGCTGCGGGCAGAAGAATTCACTTTGAAAATAGATTAATTTTATTTATAATACACATTTTTATGAATTCAAATAAAATCGTTTGGGATTCGAAAACTGTCATTTTATTAAACCCTGAAGGCGGCCGCACGAAATTTGTCTCGAGCTCGACAAAGTTGAAAATGTGTGATCTCAAAACGGCGATACAACGCATTACAACAAAAATTTACAGCAACAATTTGCATTATATCACACATTTTCAACTTTGTCTCGAGCTCGAGACAAATTTCGTGCGGCCGCCTTGACTGTAATTATTTTTTAACGCTTGGTACCAGGGCTGGAAACCGGTTTTTCAAAACCAAAACCATAAAAACCATACAAAAAGGCTGTGTGCCAAACTTAAGGTAAATCATTTACTATGGTAAAAACCGGTTTTAGAACAGATTTTTCGATCAGTTTGCCATTGAGTTTTTGAAAAATATTTGAATTTACCGAAAAATTTACTTAAAATTGACTTTTACCTTAAGTTTACCTTAAATTACTAAAACCAAAACCGAAACCAAAACCAAATAATGGCTGCGGGCCAATACTCGGGTAAATCGTTTACTATGGTAAAAATCGGATTTAGAACAGATTTTTCGATCAGTTTGCCATAGAGTTTTTGAAAAATAAATGAATTTACCGAAAAATTTACTTAAAATTGACTTTTACCCGACTATTGGCCCGCAGCCAATATTAAAAAAAAAATGGTCAATTGTCTGAAATAGCCAACATTTTATTTGCTGTCCCTGCAACACAAGTTTCGGTGGAGCGAGCGTTTTCTACGTTGAAGTTTATTCTAGCAGATAACAGGGATGGTTTAAAGTTTAAACGAGGATATGTTAGGTTAGGTTAGAGTGGTTGCTATCGCACACTTAGGCCAATAATGGCCCATTGTGATACCACAGGATCCAATCTCCCCTTACTCCCGCTGAAACCAACCAGAGCTACTGATGTAGCGTAAAATATCTCGCACCCCAAAGTCCGCGAGTTCAGAAAGGCTGTCCATGTTGTACACACCCAAGTACCTATGTCTTTTGTATGATAGTGGTGCACACGATCATACAAAAGACATAGACACGAGGATATCTTGGAAGATATCATTTTCATTAAGTTAAATAATTAAATTAAAAAATTAATTTTTTATTATTTTTTTAGAATTTTATTTTTTGTTGAGTTTTTTTATGTTTGGAGGAACCATATGTTATTTATATTTTTATTTGAATTAACGAATAAAACTTATTTATTTAAAATTTTTAGTTTTATTCTTATTTTAAATTTTTTCAAGAATGACAACCAAAACCATTAAATTTTTGTTTCAAAACCAAAACCAAAACCAAAAATTATCATTGAAAGGAACCACAAACCAAACCAACCTAAAATACAAATTGGTTTCTAGCCCTGCTCAATATACCTAGTGATCGACTTTTAAGAAACACCTTGTCTAAAAATTTTAATGGGGTAGAAGCTTTTTTGTGATTTGTTAAGGGTGTTTGACAGATCAAACTTATCAGTTGCTCATTAAGATCAAACTGTCAAATATTGCGTTATAAAAATTTGTCTTGATTTGTCAAAAATTTCGATACTATGGGGCCAGCAGTACATTGTGCACTCATCTCATTTCTTAGCCGGAGCCATACCATGCTAGCCAGATAAATCCAACCGGAACCATCTGA
Source organism: Nephrotoma flavescens (assembly GCA_932526605.1). Lineage (NCBI taxonomy): Eukaryota > Metazoa > Arthropoda > Insecta > Diptera > Tipulidae > Nephrotoma > Nephrotoma flavescens. The sequence continues at coordinate 163,671,066 of OW052222.1, read as the reverse complement.
ATCTTACTTATGGTGTTATGATACTGACTAGTTTTCAAGTGCTGTAATGTGCTGTAAAACTATTAAGGCGAAAAAGAGAAACAACTAATTTAAACCGTAGACAACACTATGCGCATTTATTTTGACGTTATGAAAACCAAATAATATATTTCTGCAATGTTTTGTTTTGAAATTTATTTGTAGTATACACGTACACACAAAATCATATTACTAATAAATGACTATACGTCAAAAAAAATAATCAAAGTTGATTTATTTTTTATAGATTTGCCCAATTTAAACTGCTGCAAAAGTAAGCTATATCATTTGTTGCTGAATTTATTTCTATTTTTTGTTTATATGTTGTACCCACTCATTCTTTCAAGTGATTTGTACTTACATTACTTGTCCAACTCTATTTTCATTTTAAATCATATGAACCATTTGAAAAACTAGTCAGTGTCATAACACCATTAATGATCTGATTTTTCAAGACGTATACGGAGTCATAAAGACTAGCCAAAATACTGTTAAAGTTAGCCGAAAGTTTTCAGCCGAAATATGGTAATGCAGATAGTGTCTTTGCTAGATGGTAACGTAGATAGTGACGAAAATTATAGCGTTCCATTGGCGTGAGCAAACTACTCACAAGTACTTGGAACGAGAACATTTTTGACAGCAGTAAAACATAACCTAAGTATTTATCGTATATAGTTTTTTGATGTGTTTGTTGTGACTAGTTTTAAAACGAAAAAATAAAGTATTTTTTGTTTTGCCATGAAGGCTGTAATTAAAAGACTTATTTATTTTAAATGAATTAATCAATTATTTTAATAAATTTCTGTTTAAATATAATTTTAGTTTAATTGTTTTTATTAATTTAACAAGCCTTGATTGTCCATGTATTCAAATAATTCTTGTCGGGTTTCACTGTGCTCACTCGGTTCGGATTGTGTGTTATCAAACACAGGGATGCCATATTCTTCTAAATATTCGTGTCACAGTAATCTTTTTCCGCTATGCATATGTTGTGTAAAACGCAAGCAGCAACTATACAATTGGTTATAAAACCTAAATTTGGACTTTCAAAAAACTTAAGTCTGCGAAAACGACCCTTCAACAATCCAAACGCATTTTCGACCACTATTCTAGTTGCAGAATGTAAATAATTGAATTTAAGCTGTTTCGCGGTTAAATTCCCAAAATCTTTGTATAGAGGGGAACTAAGTAACTGGTCTAACGATAATTAACGATAATTAATTATAATTAACGATGGATCTTCATTAATACGCCTGTAGAATACAGACTTTCGTAACAGTCGAGCATCGTGCATAGATCCTGGTTCACCACAGTGGATGTCAATAATTTTTTTTTCTGCATTTACGACTCCTTGCAATAACACGCTGTACAACTTTTTTCTATTACAATAGGCATCTTTGTCGCTTTTGGCGGGATTAATCCTAATATGGCTACCATCAACCGCTCCAACTACCCGAGGAAAGCCCTTCAATCTTGAAATATTTATTTGGTTGGTTTTCATTTCTATTAGTGTTGGCCATACTATATATCTGTGGCTTTCTTTGACCATCCATTTTACAACCCGATTAAGGATTCAGTGAACAGAACTTCTAGTTACATTGAACCTGTCGGAAAGTTGTCTGTAGGTTTCGGTGTTTGCTAAAAACCATAGAGTAATATAAATTTCAGTTTCCGGACCAACGTTTGAGCGCCCACCGTGTTCTAAATTTTGCAGAAATGTTATGCTGTATATTGTTCTGAAATAATTAAATACATATTATGATACACATGAATGAAGATATTTAATGTTCATTTATAGTTACATACCTATAACTTTCTCTGCAACAGTTCTGGATAATCGGAAATGTTGTTTGAATTGAAGATCGGTATATTTTCCGACTACTTCTAAATAATTTTTTATCCGTGCTCTTTTTACAATTAAATCCTCTCCGAGTCTGAAGATGAAAGGGATGCCGAGCTTGACGATGTATTGTATAAAGTAAACTGGTGCCGCTACTACTTTCATCAATTAGTTGAACAACAACCTTAATACAAAAATACATATTAATAAATAAATGTTAAAGTTTTGTTAGTGTAAAAACTCACTGCATCGATTTCCGAATTATTTTCAGCCATTTTTTGAATATGAAATGAATTATTTATTTAGTTTAAGATTTTAAACTGTAATACCATACATAAGTAAACAAAAAATATTTTTGAATCTGACATTTCAACATAACCTAAAATTATTGAAAGCCATCTATTTTATTTTTAAGAACCAAAATCCATCTGGCGGAAATTTTTTGCGTAACTGCTTTCAACATCTACACCGCCATTTGAGTATGAGTAGATATGAGTAGAAACAAGTACTTGTGAGTAGTTTGCTCACGCCAATGGAACACGACAAATATTTTAAAATATCGAAAATGCCGATTGTATCAATAAAGAAGATTAACTTCAATATTCAAACCGAAAAATGCCGGCAATACAGATTTAAAGGTTACAAATGAATCATCAATTTTCTAAAAGAAAATGTCAAGAACAGACACTATACAATACCCATGAGACGGAGTCACGTTCAGCTGGATGAATGGTTTGCATATCAAGATTTTGACAGATGAACGACGATCTGACAGTACCAATTTGATGAACCTTGACCTAAGTAGAATTTGAACATATGTATTTGGAGTGGGTTTTATTAGATTATATTGGTGAAATGTTCCGACGATATAATTGTCCATCATTTGAGATTTTGTCAGATGGACGCCAATATGACTGCCGATTCGATAACCCATAATCATAGGTAGATTTTGATAATAGGTTAGCCATTTTATCCCTATTTTATAAGCCATTTCATCCCCATAACCCCATCAGACCCACCCCAATCTATACTCAGAATCTATCTATGGTCATGGGCTATCGAATCGTCATAGCCAGATTGCTGTCTATATGTTAAAACCACGAATGACGAATGAATTTATCAATGAAAAATAGGTAAATCAAAATTTCACCCTTTAACCCCATCAGACCCAACCTTAACCTAAACTCAAAATCCACTTATTTTCATGGGCTATCGAATTGGCATAGTCAGATTTTTGTCTATATGCTAAAATTTCGAATGACGAACGATTTGATCGTTGAAAAATAGGGAAAATTAAAATTTCACCCATATAACTCCCCCCTAACCTATATGTACCAGACTCCCCCCTAACCTATATTCAAAATCTACCTATGGTCATGGGCTATCGAATCGGCATAGTCAGATTGGTGCCTATATGCCAAAATCACGAATGGCGAACGATTTTATCGATCAAAAATGGGGAAAATCAAAATTTCACCCCTTTAACCCCATCAGACTCATCCCTAACCTATAATCAGAATCTACATATGGTCATGAGTTATTGAATTAGAATAGTCAGATTGGTGTCCATCTGGGAAAATCTCGAATGATAAATGATTTTTTTGTCAGAAGAAGGGAAAATCATTCACCTTACATCCTCATCAGACCCACCCAAATCCTATATTTAAATCTGCTTATGATCACGGCCCATCGAACCGGCATAGTCAGATCTGGCATAGTGTTGAATATCAAACCACTTTAACGATAATTAAAAACCATTTAAAGCTTGATAAATTTTAAACTTCTTTATTGATAATTTTTGGGTGCATCAAACAGATACCACTTACAAACCTCTTTCAAACCTCTTCAAATGAGAACTTTTCAAAACACAAAACTTTTATCGTTAAGTTTTGATAAATTAAATATGAATGATATGAAACAATAAATTAATATCGGTTAAATCGAAAATTTTATTTGTTGTTTGTCGGCCTGATTTTGTAGGTTAGCCACTTTCGGCTAAGATATTTCAATTGTATATAATTTGTTTAACTTTCGACTGAAGTAGTCAATACACTATCTGCATTATCGATTTTTTCACTTTCGATTGGCAACTTTCGGCTAACTTTAACAAAGTCTAGCCAAAGGTAGAGTTTTTTAACCGGAACCATTTGTAGCAAGCACCATTTGATTTCTGTGCAATATAAAAACCTTTAGCCGAAACAGGAAGCATATCCCAGTCAATATCACCAAAGACTCGTCCAAGAAAATATCGGATTCTACAAGAATTTTCGTTTCTACTCCAAACAAATCTGCTATACAACTAAACTGATATAAAATTAGTTCTAATACTTAAATCTAGATCTAGCTATTTTACAATTGTCATTAAACTGTTAACGCTTGATTGAAGAATTTATGCTGAATAATTGTTATGCATAAACCAATAGGCGAGATTGTAATATTAGTTGCTTTCCAATCGACCACCGCAAGTACTTGTAAGTGTAAAAAATGTGTATTGGCTAAAGTGTCGATTGGAAAGCACAAAAAATTACAAAAGCAAAACATAACCTACAAATGTGTAGTTTATTTGTGATAACTTTTTAATAAACAAATATCTATATAGACATTTTATTAGCGCTTCACATACGACATTCAATAATATTTTTGGCAGAAAAATACTACACACAATCACCTAGCAGACAAATTTATCGTAACTGCTTTCAACTACTCATAATAAAATGGTAGAGCAGTTGTGAGTAGTTAATTTAGCAAAGACAAAAACCATAAGTGCTTATAAGTACTTGCTGTGGTCGATTGGAAAGCAACTATTTACCAACGTTTACCGAAATGCATGTTGACGTTGAGCTGACGGACACGGGTCATGTCAAAAATGGAAAATGGTATCATGTACTAATCGAGATGTTCTTCGATTGCGATTGGATTAAAGACTGTAGCAACGACATTTCTTTTTTCCCCGACTGGAATAGCTATCGATTCCTTGTTATGCCTGACAGAGGCTATTCTGATTTAATTACTACCTCAAAAGCAAGTATTCGCTCAAATGCGAAACGAATTAGCAAGCTGTTTTGCTAAGTTTTACATCGATCGAGCTTTGACCAGATGAAGGCGTGGAAATAACGGCGGACGAAAACCGTCAAGTGGAAAGATTGCTAACAACTTGCTCCGATAATTTTGAACCAATGGGGACTTAACTGAATTCATTGAACACGTTATCAGGATGAAAGATAAAAAAGAGTTTCCCATAGGCGACTCGCCATATCAAATATCTGGATACCGTAAAACAATTTTAAAACCAGATATTGATGAGTCGCCTTAAGCAGCACATGTATAGTTATGATACCTAAGAAGAATAATGTACGATTTACATGTTCCAATTTTATTTCCAGTAAAAAATGAAGGGTTAAGTATATTACGGTCTGCGAGAGGAGCACGAAACAAATTCCAGTAAAATAAAATTGGATTTTTTTCTTTTTAATTTGAGGAAATGTTGTTCACATATGGCTGACTCTTTTTAACTAGTAACTTTTTGTTATTTGCGTGCAGCTCTATTTTTCAGTAAAAAATTTGTTGGGGGAAAAAAATTGGAACATGTAAACGTTTAAAATCAATCACAGTTACGGATTGTTATCGATTACCTTGAATCGATGACCTTGTTTCGACACCTTAAGGGCCATAACATGATTCAATTGGTTTTTAAAAAAATTTTAAAAATAAATTTTGTTATGATCGAATAGGTGGTGCCATCTACCCCGCTGTATTCATACATTAAAGTTTTATTTGAATAGGCGTTAATATTCTATCCTGTTTTCTTGACTCACCCTATTCTATTACACCAACGTCGAGAAAGTAATTGGAGCGACACCAATGTGTAACCACAGACAATCGAATTAGATTTTTCAATTGAATTAAAAAAATGAAAACAAAACAAACTTCTGATAATTCCAATGTCATCGTTGTATCTGTGATTTTTCTTTAAACTGTGTATACGTACACGCAAAAAAAACAAAATATTGTTGATTGTATGCGGCTATTTACAGAAAATGAAATCGCAGTTTAAATTTTAACTTTTACATAGGATGAAATATCTCTTTTTATTTTTATTTTGTTATTCATAAAAGCCAACTAACAAATTTAAAATAAGAAATTTTCATTCGAAATAATTAAAACTAATATACCAAACCAAATTTCTCTAAGTGCCGTATTAGATGTTTAGGGAGGTAAGGCGTGAAATGCATCTATACAGTTACATGTTTTGAGAATATTTTAAATGGCACTTCATCTAACAATTATCATTTAAAAACTTCAGGTTAATTTCCATGTGGCGAGTACGGGAAAACTCGAATGAATACATCGCACACACAAAATTTGAAAATTTTATAAAATTAACCGTTTAAAGTGTCATCTGGAAATAGATTCAAATGAAAGGTCTTATTGATGATTACTTCTGGAAAAAAATTGGGTCTGCGTCGGACCAGACGGTGGAAGTGAAACTTCTTTGGCCATTCGCTCTTATACACGCACACACGACAGACAGACAGGATAAATAAATGAAATATAACACATTTTCCCCTGTTATTCAATATATTTCTCTTCAATATATTTTAAGTGACTTCAGTATTATATTATTTTATTTACGTAAAATCTAAAATCCACTCGTAGGACTTCTTAGGTTAACATACATAGCTTCTGCGAAGAAATCAATAATCTTTCTAGAATTGCCAGTATTAATGGGTATATTAAAGGGTGTTTTGTCATCTCTCTTGTGGTTATTAGTTATTGATGAATTTGCTATTGAACTGCAGCTCTGGCTTTACTGCTCAGTGCTATGCTGATGTTCGCTTTGTTTGCCGAGTAAATATCTTGTACCCCTATTATGGTTTTCGCCTCGCCGAACGATTCACGGTGAATCTTAAATCCGTGTGAGTTGGGTTTTCGTATTATGATTTTCGCTTTCATTTTGGCGAGTGCACATCCAGTAATACTAGCCGAATAATAATTTTTATAACACTTTTTTTGACATTTGTGGTTTTTTGTCAATAAATGTGCTAATGTAATCATATATTATTCAGATTTTGTGTATATAAATTACGTTTTTTTTCCATTAATCTGAAATCAGTTAAAAATCATGTTGTCTAGTGTCGATCTATTTTTTTCCTAATAAACCAGATGAAAATATTAACATGGCACGGATGCGAAAATATCGGGATTTTTCTCCATCTCTTCCGTTAATTTCGAAAATTGGCTGACATTTGTTGTTTTCTTCATGTTGTAAAAATATGATAACACGTGAACCTCCGCATTGTTTGATTTTGACTCTGAAATGAAAACAGAAAACCAATTTTATGAGATTCACCTACAAAAAGATTGCGATTCATTTTGACAGTTCAGCGCGTTTAGGTGAAAATCGTAATACCAAAAATGTGAGTTGGATTCGCCGGAAATGTAAAATGCGAATACCATAATAGGGGTATTAATGTACTTTCTGACTTATTGTCAGATGCATCCTTGTACGTTAATGCATCTAAAACTAGTATGTTACTCCTTATAGACGTAAAAATATTGGTAAAATGTCTGCTCCTTCTCTTTTGCGGAAACCATCGCCAGATTCGACATCGTGATGATTTGATATGAGTTAATATGATTTGATACAAATTGATAGTGATTTGATAAGATTTGGTATGATTTGATATAATTTTTGATATGATTTGTTATGATTTGATATGATTTGATATAATTTGATGACTTGATATTTTTTGATATGATTTGATCCGATTTGATATGATTTTATATGGTTTGATATGTTTTGATATGGAATTTGTTATGATTTGATATGATTCGATATGATTTGATATGATTTAACATGATTTGACATGATTTTTGATATGATTTGATATGATTCGATATAATGATTTGATATATAATTTCTTGATATGAACGAATGATCATTCGAGTGACCCTTTTGCAAATACTTTCCACACGTCACCTTATCATGAGATCACCCAAGTTAAACTCAAAAGTAATAAATTGGTTTCAAGGCCACCGCCCAACACTTCGTATAAGCAATCAATTTTTACTCTGCATCTCATTTTCATATCCGTCCTATTTACCCACAATAACAAGAAGATAAAATACAATTTTATTACTTATAACCGATCATCATTTCATAACAAATTAAGTAAAATTTCATTAATATTTAAGATTTAGCTTTTCTCATATTAATTTAATGTTTTCTTGCAAGACCATTGATCATATCCGTGTACAATTGTACATAAAAAATATGCCGGTGTTAAGTTGGATGCACTGTTTTTATGGCACTATTTACAAAATGTAAGCTGATTCTCAGTTACACCACATAATCCCAATACTTTCATCTCAGTTAATTCTCCTTCTTCTTCTTCCTGGTTCTCTTTATCACGTATATGTGTTTTCCAAAGAAAACCGTACGTAGAAAATAAAATTAAATAACAAATCCAAATATAAATAAAACACGCCTACTGCTATCCCGTAAGGAGACACTTTCGTGTCTGCACAAAAACTTATGACAAAATTTTGCGAGTGATGATCGACCTTAGTACTTACACAAACATAATGTCTATGAAAAGCTTGGAATAATCATTTCCGTCTGATTCCGGGAAGTTTCGTTCCGATATGCGGTTGATTTGTGTCCCAGTAATTTCGTAACCGAATAATTTATTAAGCTTTTAATTTCATGCTTGAACTAGCGTGACGTGTATCTGCTTTTTGTGTGGTAATAAATCGACTATACAATCTACATAAGTACATTAGTTTAGTACGTCAAAATTATTCATGTACAAATAAAAATAACACACAAAAACAGCGGCCTTTTTGTACATTTCTTATTAAATATTTAGATTAAAGTTGCGCGCTACGGCAATTTTGTGCTTTTGCCAACTTTTTGAGATTTCAGTATTTAGAAATGGCGCGTTTCGACAACATGTATGCGAGTGCAAATGAAGACCAGAGGCGTGTCATTAATGAGGTCCGAAGCGCGCTCGAATCTGAAACCCTGTCAGCAAAGGTCTTTTACGTTGACGCTCCCGACGGGTGTGGCAAGACAGTTGTATTGCAATCCCACATTGCATTTGCCACGGTGCGTGGCTTGGAGTCCATTTGCTCTGCCTTCACTGGAATCGCCACGAGCTTGATGGAAAGTGAGCGTACGCTACATAACATTTTCCAACTGCCGGTTCCAATGGATGAGCCATAAGTTTCATCAATGAAGCCAAACTCCTCGCACGCTACCAAGTTGAAAAGCGCAGATGAATCATGATAGATAAGGCCAGCATCATGCCAGGGGCCACGCTCACAATCATAGACAGACCAGTACGAGATTTGTACAGAGGAAAGACGGAAGTGGGTGTTCCATTCGCTGGAAAAATCATCCTCATGTGTTCTGACTTCCGATAGTGCTTGCGCGAACTTGCGAATCGACCATCAAGTTAAACCCGCTTTGGAAATTGGTAAACAAGTTTACACTCACCAAGAACATGCGCATCGATGAAGGTTGAGGACGAATTTGCGCAATACTTGCTTTCTGTTGGAAACGGCAATGCTCGAACCGAATCGATCACACTTCCGGCACGCTTATTAAATTCTCAAAGTGTAATCGAATTCGTGTATGGTGACATAATACAACACTAGCCGAGGGAACCATTGAGGGGCGCGCCATCTTTGCACCCAAGAATGATGATTGCGCGCGAATCAATCAGCAGGAGCTTGACCTAATGCCCGGCGGACAAGAAGTCAAACTTTGTGTTGATAAAGTTGAGAGTGAGGACATGAATAACGAACTCCGTCTACATGTCGAGTTTCTCAACAAGATTGAAGGGTCCGAACTTCCGCGCCATGCCATCCCGCTAAAGCCATCCCCGCGCCATGCCATCCCTACTTGATTTCTCTTAGGCCCTTTTCCAATTACCGACTTATTTGTGGACACCGACTTATTCAAATAAGTCACCTCGCAAGGAGACTTATTTGAATAAGTATGTCTACACAGAAATGTCTCCAAAATGTGTCTTGACTCAATGTTATACATGCATTTTTTTTTTAAATCTAGTAGTATATTTGCTAGTAGCAACGACCAATATGTCAAGAAATTTTTTTCTTCCATATAATAGAAATTGCGTTTTGTTTTTTTGTTATTACGTCACAATTAAGTCGGTACAATGAATTGGAACAAATTGACTGACTTATTCAAGATGGCGTTAAATAAGTCAATAAGTCTGAAATAAGTCGGTAATTGGAAAAGGGCCTTATATATTTAATGCTCGATGATGTAGTACATGCCGTTTTTATTTTCAAATCTAGTGACAACGACTAACATGTCAAGATTTTTTTCTTTGATTCGTTGTTGCTGATTTCTTTTCAGATATCCAAATGGAATATTTTTGACTCCATATGCAAGCATCTTTAAGAAAATAATAATGACTCCAGTTTTATGATTATTTTTGCTTCTATGGTGATATTATGAGAACCTTAGTTAAAATTTTATATGGTACAGTGGCGTACAAGATGGAAAAATAGGTCCCTTTTATCTCAAGCACCTATTTTGCTAATATGAAATCAAGTTTTAATGTATTTCTAACGCAATTTTAATCTAAAACGTGATTTTTAATTATTTCTTTATGAAGAAGTTATTTATTAGTAGTAGTTTTTTCTTATTTCTATTTATGAAGCAGTTTACAAGTATGAATTATGTTTTTCTGTCCATTCCTAATCAAAATTTTGGGTCAACAAGAGTTTGTTTATAATCTCATTAACATAAGCTTTCAAAATAAGTAAGTATGTACATGAATTGGAACGACTTCACTTATTTATTTAAGATGGCGACAAATAAGTCAAGTTTCAAATAAGACTGCGGTCCAATTCATGACTTATTTTGTGGAGACTGACTTATTTGAAAGTCTACAAAAGCCTCCTGTCGGCTAGACTTATTGGAAACTTGTTAGAATTATTTTGATGAATTACCAGTTTGGGTGCAAGCCTCGCATAAAAGTCAAACAAGCGTAAAATAGGTCTAGCCGACAGGAGGCTTGTGTAGACTTTCAAATAAGTCAGTCTCCACAAAATAAGTCACGAATTGGACCGCAAGTAAGTAATTGGAAAAAGGAATTAAAATGAAATTTCTGTTTAACACCAAAATTATTTATCTGCGTTATCGACAACTTTAGACTGACTATGTATATGAATCTACATTACCGACGTTGGTAAACGGCCAGTTGATTTACATCTGCATTGTCGACATTTTCGGTTGGCACATTTCTCTTATTATATCCGAATCTGTATTATCGACATTTTCGGCTGCTCTTTTAATCGTTACATCCGAATCTGCATTATCGTAATTTTTCGGCTGATTTGTTTTAATTGTTACAGCCGAATCTACACTATCGACATTTTTCGGCTGGAGCGAGTCGGCGAACTAACAGAGAAAACGTGTGCAAATGACGCGCGCGAAAACAAGAAAAATATTCTATAATATTTTTGGTGCGAGAATTTTTTAGTAGAGTTTTGATTTTGTTAAAGTTGAGTCAGTTTTAGTTTTTTGAGTGGGGTAAATAAAGTTGCGGTTCATATAGTCTTTTCGTTGTGAATAATTAAATATACAAATCAACTTAAATATAAATATACAAATTAATTAAAAATGAAAAACTAGGAAATGTTTAATTAAAAGTAAAATTAAGTTGTATCCATTGATATAAAAATAATAAAATAAAAGAAATTAGAAACGGTTTTTATAGTGAAAGAAAAGTGTTGTTTTTTTTAATTTTGTGGTTAATTTCCTGGCGACGGGGAAGGTGGTATTTATAATTATCATTCAATAATTTAAATAGTTTGTTATTCAGGAAAATATACCGATTCAAACTTGAACAACATTTTGGTCGAGCGTAAATTTAGTCAAAATATATTTTTAATATATGAACGTTTGATGCATGATTTTGACCAGTAAATTTTGTCAAGTTTTCTCCTTTGAAATTGTTAAAACCTACCATTAAATTGTTAACCTACCATTAAAATATGTATAGCGGAGCGGAGCGGTAAAAATTAACTCGTGGGTCGGGTTATTGGTAAAGATTTTTTTCCCTTATAACTACATTATTTTACGGGAAGCCGACACGGACCGGACATTATTATCAACGAGTGCCTCGAAAATATCAACCGTATTTGGAGTACGCGTGCCAAATTTGTTTTTTCGATACACCAATTCCAACTGTGTATTGTTTACGGTTTACGGCGACACAACGCTGAAGAAGTTGTTTGCGGGTGGCCAGTTGAGGCCACTTGATTTTTTTTTACCTACGGTTTACGAGGATACTTACATAATACGCCACAGCAGGAAACAACAACAAAAACGGTATTCTAGTTAGTTAACTAGAATATCATATCTGCAGTTTCGACATAAAGAAAACCATATTCTAGTTAAATGTTTGAGAAATTGGAGGCGAAACCAACAACAATTAATTAAACATCTAAAAAGTATATAAACTTGAAAACAGCTAACCGACGCTGATTTGTATATTGTGTTCGCAACTAGACTGACCATAAAATTCTTTGTAAAATTCTGTAATATTTTTGTAAAGTTTTGTAAAGTAAATAAAAATTAGAAAGAATTACTCTGGATAATATCCAGAGTTTTACAAATTATAAAATCCAAATAAACAAGAATATTTCTCGACACCATGCCCTACATTTTATTTACGGATGCCCAGTTGAGATCGCACTTCATCTTTCTGCAGTTTTTGCGAGGGACGCCCAACGTACAGGTGGCCTACCGGCCATTTGTAAAAATTTATAAAGGCGGGAAGGCGCCCAACGTTGGATTTTTTTTTTCATTTACGGAAGACGCTCAACGTTATTGCGGTTATAGGTAGCCAACCGAGACCAGCCGTTTTGGTAAAGGCGGAAAGTCACCCAACATAAAAAGGAGAAAGATACGGTTATCGGCGGGACAACACCCAAGAAATAGTAAATTTTACCGGCGGTTGGGCCGCAACGCTGGAGCTCGTAGATCGGCTGATACAAGGCCGCAACGGTCCGGGTATGGCCTCACCTGTAGCATGACGGCTACCTTACAAGGCCGCAACGCAAAAGGACCAACTTTTTTTTAATTTTTTTTTAAATTCTTATTACTAGGTTTATTTTGCTTTATTTTTTTGTATTTTTATTTTTCCTAAATTTTCGAAATTTACAAATCTTAAATTTACAATTTTTCCGGGTCTCTCCGGGTGAAGAGAGGCTTGGTCTGTTGAAGAGACGTTGTCTTAGTCCTTCCTCTCGTCCATTCTGGTGTCCCTTAATTTAGTTTCAGTTTTTTAATTTGCTTTTTAATTTTAATTTTATTTTTGTTCCACGGTGTAGGGCAGGAGCACGAAAGCCTCTATTTCCCCACGACCCATGCAATTACCCTGAGATCTAGCCGGCAAAACATCACCGTGAGTGAGGCCTCTGCATGTTTAGTTAAATCTGCGGGTTGGCTGCGAGCCATCCGTAACAATCTTTTGCATTTGGCCAAGCAGTCCTTATTTATGTCAACGATTAATTTACTCTCCTGTTACTGGCAGGCTCCTTACGCCATTTGGTTTATATCGAATTAAAAGATGTGGTTTCAAATAGCTTTAATCAACATTTAAGTCATCTGGAGATAATTTTACAACAGTTACAGATAATTTTACAACAACTGGGACGGAACTCGACCAATTCTTAAATGATTATGATGGGATTTTGTATGCTGCGTAGAAATATGATTATTAAATGATTTTTGGAAACAGTTCTGGAATATGGCCACTTGGGACGGAACTCGTTCAATTCTTAACCAGTTATGATGGGATTGGGTATGCTGGATGGAAATTGGATTCTTAAATGACTTTTTGGAAGAAGTGCTGCAATATGGCCACCTAGACGCGGTAATTTCTTAACCGATTATGATGGGATTGGGTATGTGCGAACGGAAAAGGAACTCTTATATGATTTGTTCAAGAAATTCTGGAATAACGCCACGAAGCACGGTAATTTTAACTACGGCGGAACTCGATAATGAGCAGGCATTTTTCTTGAAGCAAGCGCCTCGTGATGCTAACATGTTCCTGGTAAGGCAGGATGCCTTAACATCTATCACCAGTACGTAGCCCACTCATGGGATTAGTGGGTTGAGCGGCAAGTTAACTACTTACTCTCACAAAAAATCACGTTATGAACCCTACACAAAAGGCTCGGATAAATTTATAATCCAGCGCATAATCCATATGGCCTTATTCCAGAACTTTTTCAAAATTATTTGATAATCACATTTCATCCACAATGCCCAATTCCTATCCTAGGAGGTCATATTGCAGAACTTCTTCCAAAAACCGTTTAAGAATCCCATTTCCATCCAACATACTCAACTCAAACATAATCGGTTAAGAAATTTAAGAGTTCTGTCTCAGGACCATATTCCAAAACTTCTTCCAAAAGTCATTTAAGAATCCCATTTCAATCCAACATATCCAATCCCATCATAATTGGTTAAGAATTGAAAAGAATTGAACGAGTATCGCCCCAGATGGCCATACTCCAGAACTTCTTCCAAAAATCATTTAAGAATCCCATGATCGAGCTCTGTCCCAGGTGGCCATATTCCAGAAATTCATTCAATAATAATTTAAGAATCCCATTTCCATCCAATACACCCAATCCCAACATATTCAGCTAAGAAATGCCTGAGTTCCTTCCCAGAAGACCATATTCCAGAACTTCATCTAAAAACTGTTTGTGAATCTCATTTCCATCAAACAAACAAAATCGCTTCATAATCGGTTAAGAGATAAACGAGTTCTCATATTCCAGAACAAGTCCAAAATCTATAGTCGATTAAATTTAAAAAAATTCCATTCGGATTTAATGGACATTCGGATTTAACGGACTCCCCAATTAGTCCGTTAAATCGATGTTTTTCTGCATTTGAGGTACGAGCGGTAAAACTGTATTTTTTATGCCTGAACAACATGTCTGCGTTTTTGAACATGAGTCCACCGGTCAACGTATCACAAGTTCACACCTTTTTGCAAAAATGTTCGTGGTACCGAAAATAAGCATTTTTCGAATGTTGCATCAATTTGACAAAATGGTTGTATGAACATTGACACTGAAAACACCCATGGCTGAGACACTTTTTCTGCCACATAAAACAGAAGAGCTGATTTTCGAATCCAGTGCCTTTGATATTGATTTTGTCCAACCAACCGAGTTAAGACGAATGCAGGTGGAAGGTGAAGAGGGGTTGAAGATTCTCCATAGCCTAGAGAAGCCGGATGACTCAAACCGAATCATAAAAATTAATTTTCTGTTACCGAGTTCTATCGTAATTTTGTGAATTGTCAAAAGAATAACGATTTAAATTTGAAACCCAGTGGACTTTTGAAAACTCCGATAATGGCTCAACGATTACCTGGAACCATTCAACATGCTACGTGTCGTTTGGAAATTGGGCAAAATCTAACCCCATTTTATCATCCCAGGACCTGAAAACGAATTATTTATCAAGCATTAGATTGGCTATGAACACCAAAATACGTGGGGCCCCTGATACAACCCTCGCTTTCCTAACATTTGGGAAGGAGTTGCAAAAGCTCGACGAGGTCTCAAATAACATTCGCAACATTATTCAATCGTCGAATTTCGTGCCACAGATTGCTCGGTATTTGTTGTGTAGCTTCAGGATGAAGGATGTTGCTGAAATCAATGAACGAGAGCAGAAATATGCAAACACGTGACATCAACATCGACCATTTAAAGTCGGTGGCCTAGTACTGCTCAAATCCCACGTTGATCGCAATCCAGTGAAAGTATTTAGTAGAACATGTTTCATGCATTCCATTTAGCCAATAATTCTTTTCGCGTCATGCAATAGTTATGCTCCGGTTTCGATACGATGTTTGAGTAATAGGCAATGACACGCTCTCGACCGTCGTATTCTTGTGACAACACTCTTCCTATACCGATATTGTTTGTATTGGTATCCAAAATTAGTTTCACGTTGGACATAGCGACTCCTCTTGTTCATCCTTCCATTCAATGGCTTTTATGAATTTCAATGGTGGTTAGTTTGTGACCCAAATACTTTACCTCTGTTCTGAAGAGTAAACATTTCTTAGGATTTAACTTTAACCTGGCGGATTGTATTCGCTTGAAGACATCAACTAGGTTCCTCACGTGTTCTTCGAAAGTTTTTCAATCTTTGTTGCAACTGTCACCATTAGGGGGTTATGGGGTAATCAGTTGTGGAAGCCAGTTTCCGCCTCTTTAAACTGACTCGTTGGAGTTTAACGGCCCTTTTTTTGGGTCTACGACTTTGCCAATGCTTTGTCTTCCTTTGATTATCGCTGCATTGGAGATGGTGAAATTACACCATCACGCAACAGCGTCGGGTTATGTGACGTTTTATTATGTCTCGTCATGTTGCGCAATACATCAGAATATTGCTTCGTGTTGTCGTATGGTGCTAGATCTTGAACTATGTTACGTCGTGTGTACCATGTTGCACCATATTCCGTGGTATAACAACATGTTGTGTGCTGTTTCACCTTCTTCCGTGATTTTGAACCAAATTTTTCCGTGCTGCGTTGATCAGATGTCTGGCCTTATATTCCATCATATTGCGTAATGTTGCATGATGTTATGTTGGTTGTTATGAGTGACCATCTTGATTTGAAACATTCGTTATCTAATTAATGTTTTGACATTTATGCCCGGATACCGGTCTTTACATTTTTTACTCGAACGATTTTTATAAAAATTACTTAGTGGTTCAATTGGGAATTTAATATAAATTTTTGACATGCGTTTAGAAAATAGTAAATTTAAATTAACCCGAGCCATTTTTAACCATTTGGGATAACACAGCTCCGATGTAATTTTGGAAGGTGAGTAAATTGGGTGGAACCTTTGTCCGTGCGATGCTTGGTGCAGCAGACACTGCTTATTTAACTCAAAATTTAAACCAATTTAGGTTTATTCTATTTATTATGCGGCAAAAATACTGAAATTTAAGGAAAGCTTTGTCTGATAAGTAGTAGTGGTTTGATGCGTTGCGATGTGGTGCACTGCAAAATGTCGCTCTTATCGGTTAGAGTAATAATCGAACAAATAGGCATTTTATATAACTTCAGTGTTAACGATTTGTGACTAATTTGGTAGTAGTTTTCACTAATACCAAAACACTATCATGTAACGGGTAAATGTTATCAACGACAACGTAACGGCCTTTCGCTATTTGTTCGTCTGACGAATACAACCTAAAAATAAAAATTACAAAATGTTTTTTAGAAGTTCTTTGCACTACAGTGATAATACTCACGCCAGTAGATCTACAGGTTCTAAAATTTTTTCCGGCTTCGTTATCGACGCCAAAAAATTTGTGAAATTGGTCGTACTGTTAACGATATCATTTGATTCAATCGACACATTATTATCACTGCTAGAGTTACTATTCGTTGCACTACTATTTGGTATACCATATCGAGTTCCCCAGAATGTGATAATATTTTCTTCGGACACGACCACCGTGTATGATGAATAAGTTTGCACCATCTGCAAAAAATTGAAACATTAAAACAAACACTCTTTACACTGCAGGTACTATAGTATACGGTAAGGAAGCGATGTTTAACTCCTGTTACTAGTGTTGGATTACGATTTGTTGCACAATTACCAAGACCACGCTGTCCATCATTATTGCCACCCAAGGTGACTACATAGCCACCTTCTATTATAAAAGCTGAATGATTAGCCGAAATGCTTAAGTCCAAAATTGGTTTCTTTATCACTTCTACTTTGTGAAATTTGTATATAAATTGATGTCGCGTCGGAGCTCCCAGTTTGCCATTATTGTTTTTCCCACATACATAAACCAAACCACTTGTTAGCAGGAACGACGATGTATCAACACCACAATAAATATCTTTTATCTGGTCGTATAAGTCGTATGCGATCTCGATAAGTTGTGGTGACGAATATATTATGCGGGATTTATTTAGGCCAAGTGCTCCACACGTATTAGAACCCCAACTAAATATAACATTTTCTCGGCTTATGGCAAATACATGTTGTGCTCCGCAACACACTTTTTTGATATGTATACCAAGAAAGTCTTGTATTTTTTTCGGTGACAGGTAATTTGAAGAGTTTCCGTGACCTAAACAACCATTTGCATTATCACCACAGCTTAATACTTCGCCTTGATCGGTCCAAAATATAGAAAATCCTTCGCCGGTGGTTGCACCGCGAACATTAAATTTTTTTAATGTTTCAATTTTTTGTGGATAATGTTTCCATGAATGTATCGTACCGTGTCCTAATTGCCCTTTATTGCCTTGACCCCACGAATAGGCAGCCCCATCCTCTGTGACCGCAATAAAATGGGCACCACTAGTTGCTACCAAAATAATTTTAATTGTTGGTGGTAGTTGTAACGGTATCACTGAGGTTTGTGATCCAAAAGATTTTAATTGATAAAGCACCGACCGTTGCCGAATGTCATCCTCGGTCACGGTCGTGTTTGCACTTGATTCATTTTCATGAAGCCCTAATATATTTTGATGGTTGATGCTGCAGTTTGAAAAACTATACGGATTTTTAATTCGATTGTCGTATAACTGGGGAATCCAATGGGTTAACAGCTCTTTTGCCGTTGGGCGGGCTAACGGATCAACTTGTAATAAAGTCCGAACTAGTTGTTTTAAATCGTCCGAATACAATTCCGGTATTTCAATATACTGTGCCGACATAATTTTTGAGACGAGTTCAGATAGGTTTGAGGCAGTGAAAGCTTTTTTCAAGCAACACATTTCTCCCAGAATGCAGCCCAGTGCCCATATATCACTTTTCTCATCGTAATCTTTACCCTCACACATTTCCGGGCTAAAATAGTAAGGTGTGCCTAGAACGGTTTGAGCAATAATTTTTGTATTCATAATTTTGGATATACCAAAATCACCAATTTTCACAGTGCCCCGGGCATTTAGAAAAACGTTTGCGGTTTTTAGATCACGATGCAGAATATTTTCTTCGTGCATGTAATTAACGGCCGTTGTCACCTGTTCGAATATTTGTAAGATAACTTCTTCGGCAAAATACTTGTTGGGGGCGCAATCGTTTATTTTTTGGGCCAAAGTACCACATTCGGCGTATTCCATCTCTATTATTAGTATATCGTTACGTATAAAGCTGCCCAAATATCTGAAAATATTAATAAAATCTCATAATTATAATTACAACTAAACCTTCATGCTTAGATACTGTTAAAATTAGCCAGCCGAAAGTGAAAAATCGATAATGCAGTTAGTGTCTCGACTACTTCAGCCGAAAGCTAAAAAAAATGATATAAAATTGAAATATCTCAGCCGAAAGTAACTAAACTAAACCGGACCCCGAACAGTTCCAAAAATAAATAGCTATAAATAAAGCGGTTGCTCAATGGATGGAACTATATCTGCATCCTATGGCATTGTTCGTTGAAATCGAAAATGATGAAATTTTGTAGTACCTGATAGAAATTTCTCGGATTCCCTCTCCTGTACCACCACTATTTAGGAGCCCTTTTTGTGGCAGACTATTTTTTGAAAGATTAGCATATGGTCTAAATGTTGGTTAGATTAATTTAAATTCAACGTCACTCTTCCCCATGTTCATATATTAGTTCTATTGAATATACACGCCTCCATAATGTATTTGATTTACTTCACTTTACCTCCCTACGGCTCATTTCGAAATGGCATTAGGTGGTTTTAATTCCATAATGTATCCCCTTTCAAACCCAACCCGCCACTAGGGGAGCCAATCTCTGAGATTTGTGTAATTTACCATAAGCTACAACGACATATAAAAATCGCGGATGCATGAATGTTGAAAAATTATATATACGAGAGCCCTACGGCTCATTTCGAAATGGCGTTAAGTGATTTTACTTCGGCGAGGTATGCCCAAAACAAATCGTGAAATTCATAACTCTACGGGTATGGTACTTTTAGATCTTAAAAGCGCATTTAATATTGTATGGAGAGCTGGAATCATTTATAAAATGAAATGTCTAGATTTTGCTTTATACCGGGTGAGTTTTTTAAGCTGAAACTTTCAAATATCTCAGAAAATAAGCCCTCTACGATAAAAATGAGCATTATCATAATTAAATCATTCTGGAGGGGAAATAAATTAGTGCTATAATTAGGACCCCCCGCCCTTGTTTGTGGGAGGCAACTTGGAAACTAAGATAGGAACCCCTATTTTATATTGCAGATTCGTAGTAAGTACGTAGCATTTCCTTGAAACATTTTTTTCGATTCATGATAGATGGCGCTGTAATAGGCGGTATTAAGTTTTTTTCGATTACTCCTACTGAGAACATTATGCATACGATTCTGCAATATGTTTGCATTAAAATTAACACGTTTTCAATGTAAATACTTGAAATTAGTTTTAAACAAATTGTATTTCTTAAATTAAAAAAAAAAAACTACTTTTAGCGTAACACAGGAACAACGACGGCGATGATTTTGCATAGGAACATACGACTAAATTTGTTTTCAAATAAATGATATTGTAAGACTTTTTTTTGTCGATAGGGTAAGGTAGAGAGGGAACACGTATTTGTGTCAACAGGGTACATAGAACAAAAAAAAGGTTTTAAGTTCAGTGTGTATTCTGAAGGTTAATAAAGAGCACATCGTGCATAAAAATTGAAAGAAATGTTTTATTATTAATAAAAAATAATAAATCTTAAAATATTGATTTAAAAATATCGATTCATTTCAAAGATTACTTCCAAAACAATAAGACCTGTTTGCGTAAGGTTATTACAATTCAAAATGGAGTATTTAACTGTACAAGAAAAAATTGAAATGGTCCTGATTTATGGAGAATCTGGCCGTAGTCTTGATAATGCGGTTAATCTCTGCGCTTTGCGTTTTCCAGATAGGATTCGGTCACGTGCTTCATTTTACCGGAATATCAAACAATTTACTGCTGATGGAAGTGTTCGACCGAAGAAAAGGACCCGTCGAGCAACAGTTACTGAGGAAAATAACGAAATTGCTGTATTGGCTGCAGTAGCTTATAATCCTCATATAAGTACACGAGAAATGTGCAGTGTTTGCAAAATTTTGAAACGACATAAGTATCATCCGTTTCATATGAGTTTACACCAAGATCTTCATGGCGTTGATTTTGAAAATCGGTTAACATTTTGTCAGTGGGCAGTAGAACAAATACAGCAAAATCCCAATTTTTTTCGCTATGTATTGTTCTCCGATGAGTCGTCTTTTACAAACCATGGAACGGTTAATCAACACAACATGCATTACTGGAGTGTTGAAAATCCACACTGGCTTCGCCAAGTTGAACATCAGCGCCCTTGGATTGTCAACGTGTGGTGTGGAATAATTGGCAACCAACTCATCGGCCCCCATATTATTGAAGGCAACTTGATTGGTCAAATGTACCGAAACATTTTGGAAAATGAACTGCCAACATTATGCCAACATTATTTGAAAACTTGAGCATAAAAATGCGACAGAACATGTTTTTTCAACATGATGGATGAGACTATCTCAAAGACAAAGTATACCAACAAGTACCAACAACACGTGAGAATATGACTGAGCGAATAAGAAATGCTTGTGCCGAAATTCCAGCATACACGCTTCTAAGTTGTGTATATTCATTTGAAATGCGGATTAATAAGTGCATTGAAGTCGAAGGCCATCATTTTGAGCACTTAATTTAATTAAAAGATGATGTCCACGTCGTTGTTCCTGTGTTCCGCTAAAAGTAGTTTTTTTTTTAATTTAAGAAATACAATTTGTTTAAAACTAATTTCAAGTATTTACATTGAAAACGTGTTAATTTTAATGCAAAC
The DNA here is from genome assembly GCA_932526605.1 of Nephrotoma flavescens. Taxonomy (NCBI): domain Eukaryota; kingdom Metazoa; phylum Arthropoda; class Insecta; order Diptera; family Tipulidae; genus Nephrotoma; species Nephrotoma flavescens. The sequence goes on along the minus strand of OW052222.1, from coordinate 163,649,305 downwards.
ATATTGCAGAATCGTATGCATAATGTTCTCAGTAGGAGTAATCGAAAAAAACTTAATATCGCCTATTACAGCGCGATCTATCATGAATCAAAAAAATGTTTCAAGGAAATCCTACGTACTTTTAGCCGTAGAATCCGAATCTGCAATAAGAAATAGGGGTTCCTATCTTAGGATCCAAGTTGCCCCCACCCCCCTTACAAATAGGGGTGGGGTCCTAATTTTAGCATTAATGTATTTTCCCTCCAGAATGATTTAATTTTGATAATGCTCATTTTTATCATAGAGGGCTTATTTTCCGAGATATTTGAAAGTTTCAGCTTAAAAACTCACCCGGTACATATTAAAAATTGCAAAATCATTTCTTAATAATCGAAAGTTTTTTGTACCCAGCTAAAAAGTATTTTTCAATGGTGTTCCTCAAAGTGCTGTATTGAGCCCACTTTTATTCAATATTTTTATCAATGATGTTCCAAAATATAATGATTACCAAATTGCACTTTTTGCAGACGATATAGCGATTTTTACCTCTCATGAACTAGACTCGACTATCACTTTAAAACTACAATCTTATGCCAATCATGTTTATGTATACTTCTTTAAACTGGAGTCAATCAGTGAAAAATCTAGGTATCCATTTAGACCAAAGATTAACTTTTAAAACTCATGTAAGTAAAATAATTGAGAAGTTAAATAAATTACTAAGATGTTTATACCCATTGAGAAATAAAAATAGTAAAATGAATCTCGAAAATAAGCTACTGATGTACGTCTAGCTTTTAATTTATTTTACTATGATGCTACATAAAATATGCCCTGATTTTAGGCACAGATGTTTACGGTTAGTAATATTAGTGCTACAATTCAAATGCAAGACAGCCAGCAATTTACGAATTGGGTATTATCGGAATTTTGTACATTGTTTTCGGCTGAAGTTTTCGTCAACTCTGTAACGCTCGCCAAAATTTTGCGTAACAAATTCGAAGCCAGCGTTAACAGATCCACTAATTATGGTTCCCGATAGCAGCAAGTTTGCCGACTAAAGCTACAGGAGAAATGGGCGTGGTCTTTCGGGTAATTAGCGGATTTACATGAGCTGCTTTTCCAAAATATAACAAAAATAAAACACTCAACACATCATCTCAGTGCATATTTGCCTCAGTGGAAAATGAATTCACCCCATATCTACTTGTGAATTAGAATAAAAACATAATTTTCAGTTCAAACATAATTATTAACGCGAACGATAAACGAAATCATAATGATAGTTTTCTTAACATATTTACTTTAACTTAATTGTAACTTATAGAAAATTATTTAATAAATATGGATTTAATTATAAAATGAATAAATACGATTATAGAATTTAATTTATCGACATTTTGTAAATAGTGTCACATTTGAGTAACCGTTATAACAATTAAAAATGTTACCTGGTAATTCCTTTTAGAAATAGAGCGCTCCAGTTCCACCAGTGTTGTTTACCCCTATGTATTAAGAAAATTTAGCAGACACTAATGTAACACTATTGCAAAACACTTTTAATTACTTGATTTCTTAACACACTAAATTAGATTAAACATAAGAAATTAATCACTACTAAATTACATGCATTAATTTAATACCAATATGATTTATGATTTAATAACTAATAGAAATTTAGTAAATACGAAAATAATAAATTATTAAACACAGTACTGTACACAATACAATTTTCTACAGTAAGTTGGTTGGATACAACAATGTTACGCAGTAATGGATAACAACAAAATTTTAGCCTTCTTCCGAATAATTACACGAACAACCATGTGGCGACCCGCAATATAGAATGATCCAACGGTATACCGTTTTGAGGACGTATGCCACGTTTATTTTTCTCGAGCCAACCGTGTAAAGTATCTGCGAATGCCAAACAATCACTTAAAACCACTTCTAATAATCTAAAGCTTCTGATTTGGAACTTACATGATTTTAGTTCAATGGTCATTCAATGCTTATACGCTAGTTGAGGTATAAGAGCTTTTAGATGTTGTGTATTTAGCCCACGAAAGTTCCAATGCCTTTTGTATAGGCTTTGTACAACAAATGGTATAGCTACACAAACAAAATAATCACTAATTATAATTACACGAATTTATATTGAGAAATAAACCTTAAGATCAATTTTAAGTACATTACCACCGCTCAAGTATAGGAAAAGTATCTCCTCGGTCGTGTGCCGGAATTTTTTTTTTTATTTTAATTTTGTGGATTCAATTATTCACGTTGAAAATTTGGAAGAGACTGATCTAACAATATGCATCACAAAGCAATATTCAAAAAGAAATCAAAATATGTTCGTCATATCAATTTCCTCTATACTTTATAAACCGAAATCAAGTTTTAGCGGGTTAATTATTGATGACGGTATACCGGTCGGAATGAGATGGAGCAATGACTAATGCGATAGTGTGCAGACGAAGCGATTTATACAGTGTGTACAATAATAGCTTATCCACAACATTGGATGCTGGACAAATGTTGAAAGTTGTAAATCAATCCTTTCAACTCGTGGGGACGACCCACACCCAAGAAGGAGTCTCAAACAGCTGGGCATGTTAGACATCTACACTTTTAGTTTTAATATATATATTATTTCAAGTCCTTTATATGGTAAACCCCAATTAATTTTCCATTAGAGTCACGCAATTCATATGCCACATTTCCAATTGGCTTGCGAATATAGGCTTTTGTGTATTTTGGGGCTAGCTTATATGCGAATTTGTTTGGAGCACTACTCTGTGTGAAGTTTTTGGCAAACACTTCCTGACCAACTTGGAATTTTCGAGGACGACTACGCAAGTTATAATAATGAGAACTTTGGTTGTAAGCTTTCCTTAAGTTTTCTAATATGCTTCTCTGTGCCAACGCCAACCGATCAGAGTTGGTAAGTTCAACTTCATTGTCATCCAGCAGTTTAAGTGTGTGCAGTAATGGATAATCCGATCCATGTCCAATATAATGATTCCCAAATACTGTGAAATACGGAGACCGGTTCGTACTCTGATGTATAACATTTCGAAGTGCCGATCCGATTGTGTGAATTTGTTCATCCCAAGTAGAGTGGTCTTGACGTATATAGGATCGTATACTAGATAAAATCGATCTGTTAAGTCGCGCGGAGATATTCGACTGAGGTGAATATTTTGGGGTTAAAACAATATTTTGGGGTTATTAAGAAATTTTTGAATTGGGTCGAACAAAACTGTTTTCCATTATCACTTAAAATGACTTCCGGAACAGAAAATACGTAGAAGATTTTATTTTCTAAGAATTTGATTACATTTCTTATGGTTGCATCTCGCATAGGTTCAAGTAATGCAAATCGAGAATATTGATCCAATACAACAAACAAATACGTATTACCCTGCTTTGATCTCGGATAGGGCCCAAGAAAATCTATATAAAGTTTTTGCCACGGACGTGTAACCGGAATATAATTTCCCATTGGTGGACGACAAGTATTATTTACGGGTTTACACATTTTACATGTCTCGCACTTAGATACAAAATCGTTTACGTCCTTTGCCATATGGTTCCAATAGTAAAAGCGTCGAATGAGCTTTAAGGTTTTACGCACTCCCAAATGTGCCGAAATAGGTGGACAATGCGTATTTGTTATTATTGATTGAATCATACCGAGCGGAACAACTAACTTCCATTGGGGAATGTCCGAAGACAATGATTCATCGTCGTAATTTCCAGGTTTAATAAAAACTCGATTGTCAACTACTTTCATATTCGAGACACGGTTTGTTTCACTTTCGATGCTTTGAACCAAAGACTGGTAATCCAAAATTAAAATGTCTTCTTCTGAATTCAACTCAACTGGAATACGATTTGTATCGTTAAAACTAATAGAATCAATTTCATCCATATATTGCCGAGAAAGCGCATCTGGAACCAAGTTTTCAATACCCTTTTTATATTTAATTGTGAAATTAAAACTCTGTAGGTGGAGGCTCCAGCGGGCAAGCCTTCCTGTAAGCTCCCTTTGGCTCATAAGCCATTTCAAGCTTGCATGATCAGTTATGATCGTGAAAGGAAAACCTTCAATATATACTGCCGGAATTTTTTTACACTCAAAACGGCCGCAAAGCACTCAAGCTTCGTTATGCTATAATTACGCTGAGCCGCGTTGAGCTTCTGTGAAATAAAAGCAATCGGTTTATCTTCATGTTCATCGGATTTTTGAAATAATACACTGCCAACACCAGTCGTGGAGGCATCGCACTGTATATAGAATGGCCGCGTGTAATCGGGATTGCACAGAACTGGCGGAGATGATAAGGAGGACTTTAAGTTTTCAAAGGCTAATTTGGCATGCTCATCCCAGACAAACTTTTTGTTCTTCTTTAACAGGTTTGTAAGTGGTGCCGCAGTTTCGGAATACCGGGGTATAAACCGCCGGTACCACCCGGACATCCCTTAAAACCTTCGCATCTGGCGAACGGTTTTTGGCTGAGGATAAGACGTTATAGCATCAACCTTCTCCGGACTAACCTTCAATACCCTATCACCAATTACATATCCAAGATAGCGAACTTCCTTTAGCACAAATTTACTTTTTTCGATATTAATCGTAAGATTCGCATTCTTTAAAAGCTTAGCTACCTTTTCTAATAAAACCAGGTGCTCTTTAAACGTCTCACTAGTTATTAAAACGTCATCTAAATATACAAAAACCTGAGAGTGTAGTTCGTGGGGAATAACTCTGTGCATCAACCTACACATCGTCTGTGGCGCATTGCAGAGTCCAAATGGTATTACTCTAAATTGATATAATGGCCGATCTGGGACAGCAAAGGCTGTCTTATCCCTTGACCCCTCATCTAACCGTATTTGCCAAAAGGCGTCCTTCAAATCAAGAGTACTAATTACTCGAGTTTTGCCAAGACGACTTAGCAACCCGTTGAGAGGCAGAGGGTAAGCATCCTTTACTGTCACCTCGTTCAATTTTCGCGCATCGAGGCACAATCGAACTTTGCCATTCGGTTTGCGCACCACAGCGATGGGTGAGCTCCACGAACTACTACTCTCTTCTATTACTCCCATTTCCAGCATCCTATCAATTTCCCTATTCATTTCTGCTTGCACAGCGGGTGACACAGCGTAATATCTTTGTTTGATTGGCTTTGATGAGCCAATGTTTATTTCAAGTGACACTAAATGTGTGCGCCCTAACCCTAATACGGCAGATGATGGAAATTTTTGTACGACAAGATGCAGCATGGATTTTTGTTCTGGTGAAAGGTCATGATAAACATTTTGTTCGAGGGAAGAATCAAGTACTTTTCATTAAAAGTTGATTTGAACTACACAAATTAACGAAAATTAATTTAAAAGAAATATAACCCCAAAATTTCACCACCCCCACCACCCCAAAACTTTCTGTACGTGTGTATGTGATTGAACTCCTCCTAAACGGCTGGACCGATTTTAATGAAATTTTTTGTGTTTATTTAAGTGGGTCTCTGGGTGGTTTAGATTCACAATTGGACCCGGTAGGTGGCACTGCATTCGGGTTCTAGGAAAATTTTATTTTGTTTTTTCACAATTTTTTTTTTTATTTTGTTTAGATTTTTCGCATATCAGAACATATAACCCCAAAATTTCACCACCCTACCATCACCCCCAATATCTTTATATATAATTCTTCTGTACGTGTGTTTGCAATTGATCTCTTCCTAAACGACTAAACCGATTTTAATGAAATTTTGAGTGTGTGTTTGTGTGGGTTCCTGGATGGTTTAGATTCACAATTGGACCCGGTAGGTGGCACTGCAATGGAGTTCTAGGGTTTTTTTTTGTGTTTTGACGAAATATATTTTTTTAGAAATTTTTCAAATATCAGAACATACAACCTCAAAATTTCACCCCCTCCCCCCCACCAACCCCAATATAATATAAAATAAAAAAAAAAACGTAGTAAATAATTGACTTTCTGAGAATAATTCATGTACCATATTCGGCGCAGATGTCGAATTCTGTGGTGTTTGACGTACGCATCAATGGATGCGCAAGCCACTTGCGTCGTAGCTTGGCGCGTTGTTTTGATACTTCAATTTCTGTTCGTTGTGTTTCGATATTCCATGTATCATATTTGCGTGCATATTGAAGTGTATTATTCATCGCGATACATAATGAAATAACGTTTTAGATTATAAATGAAGCGTACTTAAACACTTACATTGAAAAAATGTGCAAGGTGCAATGTTGAAGTGAACACCGTATATGATCTTCAATGAATTTCAATTATCTATACATGCGCATTTAATGGCAATCAATCTAACCTACTCTTTTGCATCGCATTTGGACCGCTGATCAAGATACCAATATCGATTTTTTGCCACCCCACAAATATACAACGAGGCATTAATAAAGATTGAAGATATTTGTATTCTCATTTCGAATATGAAACTGATTCATTTCGGTATGCCATCGCCTAACCCTCCAGCAAAAGACATCATTTACAGCGATGTTCAGCGTGAACAGTTTGATGTACCTCTTTTTGTTGCAAATAATGAAGCGGATTATTTTTTTTTTAGGACACACTAGGCAAAACATGAATCAACTCATTGATATCTACGCGCATTCGATTACAAAATCATATTGCTTGATTTGCTTGATTTTGGAAAGCATTAACTTGAACCTCTCGATAAACAGATGAAAAATTTCAACGATAATAGCAAACTTTTCCGTGGCGCTCTACTTTTGCTGCTAATACATTACACCTTGACATAAATATGCATGTGCAACTGTAAAACGATCCATTGGCACTGTTGAGTTTTTTCTTTGTTTGCTATTAGATCCACAGCGTAGAAGCGTCACTTTTCATGAGTCACCAATTCTTCAGTCATTTGTAGATCCATTATGAGCTCACCAATCAACTGAGTTTCATACAGTCCTCCACACAGCTAATAACATGCATATGAAAAACACAATCGTCAGACCATTTACACACATGCAACAACAGCAATATCTTTTTTGTAATCACATTATTATACTTACTACCAATCTCACGAAAAGAACCCCTTCTTTCGCAAAATGTACCAATGACAACATCAAATATCGTCCGGCCGTGACACGATAATTGAACGGCACAGAATAATGAGAAATTGCACTAATTTTTTATTTTACTTTGGGCAACATCACACAATGGCGAAACGAAAAGATTGAAATGTCTAACTCAATTTCAAATGTCACTTAACATATAGTTTATGGAAAATTCGAATATCGAAGAAACGTTTGCGGAACCCGCTTATAGCAGGCGTTCGGGCAGGTCAATCGGGTCCGCTAGTTATTTATAAAATTATAAGGTCAACTAAATATACAGGGTGTTTGACGCGTGGACCAACAAATTTTTGATATGATATTTTTAAGTTTTTTCTAAATTACCCAAAATCTCGCCTTTAAATGGCCATACCTTTTGTAGTCGTAAAGGCACAAAATAACTTTTATTGTATTCTACAATGTGATTTTATTCTAAATAAATCGTCATTTCAAAATATAATGCTGTCTTATGTACATTGGCGTCACATCGTTTTCAGAGGGGGGCTATTAAAAAATTTTTCGATTTCGATTTTTGTCGATATCGAAAAAATTCGATTCGACGCGGATTTGTCCTATTATGAAATTTTTCGATTTCAAATTTTTTAGATATCGAAAAAATTCGATAAGAGGGTGATTTACCGTAGTAGAAACGAGTTTTGGCAGTGAGTTTCTTATTTCGTTTTTACGTAATTAAAATAAAAAAAAATATTTTCATTTCAACAATTCATAGATTGAATATGGACAGTTTCGGTTTTTTGCCGATTCAATTGATGAAGATTCTGAAGATGATGTGACGCTGATGTACATATAAAGAAAACCTTTCCGCACAGATTCAAACTTTTTGATATGAATAATAAAAGGTAATTCAAAGTATTTTTACTGTTACCATTGTTTATTAACAATAAATTTTTTTGAGATTTATGAAAATATTTCGGCTATTGAAGGACTGCTTTAAAGAACTTCTTGCACAGGCGGAGCCCCATTTTGACAAACGAACAAATAAAAACGCAGTACCACCTATATTAAAGCTAGTGGCTACCATACGGTTTTGGCCGAAGGGTCCTACCAACAAGCCGTAGGCCAAGATTTTTTAATAGGAATGATACAACTGACAGTTTCGGCACTAATTACTGAAATCCTTAATATATTGGATTCAAAAATTTAAAATGTTAGATTTTATTTTATATATTTAGTTAACTTTATAATTTTATAAATAATTTGAAATACATTTTTCACACAAATAAATGATTAATATCTTTGGTCAAATTCGAACGGTCGAATACAAAATTCGCTTCAATGTTTTCTTTTAGCTTCCTAATAGGGCGAATTTTTTCGATAACATGTGCGTTCGAAAAAATTCGCCTCGAATTTTGATTTTAAGGTTCATAATAGGGCGAATTTTATCGATATCGAAAAAAATCGAAATCGAAAAATTTCATAATTGAATGGGCAGAAAACCGATACTATCCATATTCAATCTTTAAACAATTATTGAAATGTTTCACACAAATGAAAGAAAATGTTTGTTTATTTTAGTTACCATTTTTAATTAATTTTAATAACACACTTTAACGTAAAAACGAAATCATTGTCAAAACTACAATTTTCTATTTTTCCCAACTTTTCGAATTTTCCCGATATCGAAAAAATTCGAAATAAAAAAATTTCATAATATAGGGCAAATCCGAAAATCGAAAAATTTCATAATAGCTCCCCTGAGTGTACGGGAAAACCCGAGGCAGTTAATTTCTGGTTGTTCATAAGAACTTGGTTTTTCTGCGACTTCAACTTTTTTCGTCGGGGGCAAATTTTTTCGTCGAAACATGGGTCTGCACACGTATAAAATCCAACCGACCCAGGAAATTAAGGTAAACGACCATAGACAACGTCGTGTTTTCGCTGATTGGGCTCAGAAGCAGTTAGAAGGTGACCTAAATTTCACCAAAAAAATCATCTTTAGCGACGAGGTCCATTTTTGGATGAATTTATGGATTTTGAAAACCGTGATTTTTAAAACTGAGACTGAATTGGTTTTTGGATGATGGTGTTGATGGGGATTGAGACAACATCTCGGATGAGCTCAATGACGATTGGTACGTGGGTGTGGTGCTGAATGTTGTATTGTATCAGTACGATAAGGTTCAGAGAAATGTTCACCCACTGCCTATGTATGTGTATATAACCGTCTCGCAATTAATAGACTTTGTATGCAAGCAGGCCCGTGTAACCTTGGTACGGGGGATTAAGCAATGGAGATTTTTTTGAAATGTTTTTTTGGCTTTATTAATTTGTTTCTTGTGAGTGCGACAAGGGATGAATTTTAATTCTCCTGAGGCCCTATTCTGTCTTTCCCTGGGAATAGGGAATTGGGAAAAATATTTTCATAGCATTTTTGTCCAAATTATATTTTTGTAGCCTACTGAAGTAATAAGTTTAGTGCAAACATTTTTGATACAAAGTTAATTGGGAAACTTTTGTTCCACAAAATTTTTCTAGGGAAAAATATTTTCCCATTTAACTTTGTTTCGAAAATATTAACACCAAACTTGTTCCCTCAGTAGGCCAGAAAAATATAATTTTGACAAAAATGCTATGAAAATATTTTTCCCAATTCCCTATTCCCAGGGAAAGACAGAATAGGGCCACTGAGCGTGAACTTTGTATTTATTATTGGTTTTGAATTGTTTATTAATTGTTTTTTGATTTATTGGGGTGGAACTACGGTGGTGTGCCGGTGCACCGTTGGATGAATTAGTGTGTGATTGTATTGACGAATTGATTTCTCTTGTTTTTTGCTGGTAAGTTGAGTTTTATAGTTTTTAAATCGTGGCATTTTTTCGGGGGTGGAGCCATGATACATTTGGGTAGTTTCAATTTTTATTATGTTGGCATAAATTATCCATGTTATTCTCTCGTAACGTAGGGGTGTTGAATAGGACTCGAATTCGGTAATTAATATATCCACGGGCGGGTGTGGCGCGTGCAGTGTGGGGCATCGTAGCAATAAATGAGGTACGTTTACCTTTTTTTACACACAACCTGGTTTGATTTACATCCCATCATCAGTAAGCATCGATACACCATCAAAATTGTTTGACACAATCAACAATGGTGCTTTTTTAAATAAATTTTGTTCTTTAATAGCTCCACCAAACTATAACTCTCTCACATATTGACTATACAAGCCATTTAAGATTTTCGAGACCACGTAGACTTGATTCAAACCGCCATAAAACAGGTTTTGAAGAATTCCAACACATTGTGGAACTAGGAATCTGCCGACTTTCTTCATCAACAATATTATTTCCTTAACACAAGGTAAAGAAGAAGGACAACGATTGGATACCATGTGGGGAATACAGAGGGATTCACGCATCACAACTCCAGATTTTTACCCTATCCCTATATTCTCAAAAATTTATCTCTTGAGAACATCCCATCTTATCACATCATTATTGGCTTATTCGAATTCAATCAAATGTCATTTGGTCTGAAAAATGCTGCACTAACATTCTAGCGTTTCATCAACGAAATCGTGAGAGATCTCGTTTTCGCTTTGATTTATATTAGAGACATTCTCTTAGCATCAAAAGACGAGAAGTATCATCTATTAAATTAGGAACAAATCTTATAAAATAAATAAATTATAAAATTGTGGCATCAATATTAACACAGCAAAATGTGTGTTTGGGGCTAGCAATCTTGACTTTCTTAGTCACCAAATTCGTAATGGCATGCTGCTGTCCGAAGGACAAATTAATGCAATTACAGTCAGCACCATAAAACGTTAAGCAAATTCAACAATTTGTCGGTAAATTACTACCACCAATTCATCCCAAAACTCGCACGGAAACTAGCACCAATCCACACAATTGGGAACACTTCTCAAATAAAAGAAATACCTCAAAACATTTCTCGGCTTGAAGAATACCAAAACGCATTCCTTCGGATCAAGAAAAAAATTTACCTATTTTAGCGCACCCCTAAACAATACCAAATAAAGCATAACCACATTGATGCATTTAGCACAGCTGTTGGCGCAATCTTACAACAATTAAAGAAAGAGTTATGAGAATATCTTGGATTTTTATCCACAAAGCTATCAGATGCTGGAAGGAAACATTTTTCAATTTGGATTTTGTCCGAATTTGCATACAACACATAACAAGGATATAGAACTACAAAACTTACTCTCTAGTTACACAAATCGGCGCTACAAATTAGAAAAATTTCCATTAACCGATTTGCCAATCTACGGTGAAATTTCTATAGGGGCCAATCGGCCCTACATTCCGGAGACACTATTCAAGTGTACGAGCAACTCGAAAACTCGTCAGTTTATGATACATTTGTCCGAATTCGGAGTACTGCCTATCCAAAAGCAAATGGTATGGTTCAGCGCTTCCATAACAAAATTAAAACAGCTGTCAAAGCTCACAAATATAAGCAACTGGAGCTCAGAGGTCCCAAGCAACTTGTTTGGAATTCGAGCACAAGCCAAAGATGATGTAAAATGTTCATCTTCTGAACTAGTAACCAACACAAAATATGTCATATTCAAATTTTTTGGCTAACTTTCTGATTTGCTTCAACATTTCTAAGTCACTTTTTACACAATTACTGTCGAATGGGATTGCCTAAAATTATTACTTTTACATTTCATTAGATTCCACTATTGGCCACATACCTGATAATATTCGGATGGTGTAATTTAGAGAAAACCTCTACTTCATTCATTGCTAGCTCCTTTTCCGATGCGGCCAATTCCGTTAAATTGATTTGTTTTAGTACCACCACTGTATTATCTACAATTCGACGGTAGAGTGCTGCCACGCCAAATGAACCTTTCCCGACAACACGTTCAAATTTATATTCGGGTATAACATCATCTTGTATATTTGTGAATGTACACAATCCATTGTTGTTGTTGTTGTTGTGTTCGGTGAGCTCCACATTTTTAAACCGTGCCAATGATGACAGATTTGTTGTTTTTTCATTCGATTTATCGGTCATTTTGACAAATTTGTATACGAGATACTATCTAGAGAGAAATGGGAAAAATTATTAGTAAGCGTTTTGTGATGGTTGGTAGCGTACCATGGAAACTACTAAAAAATTGATTTTCCTTGTACGCTGCTTTACACTAACGTTGTCGTAACCGTCTTTACACAACCAACATTTTGTTCATGACATTGGTAATGAAAATGAAATCTTCTCTATTATTCTGAATCACGTCACATGTGTCAGTGAACCGAACACACATGAAACATTTAAATTTATTTTGAATGATTTTGCTCTAAATTTCACAAAATTTCTATATTCCTTTAATTGTGAGAATCACTTTTACTTACTTTCTAAAATTTCATTATCATTGAAAAAATGTAAACAACTTGCTTACTTGATAACAACAACAACAAACTTGACGTGATGTGTTCCTAAATTTTTAACACCTTACAGTCTCAAATTGAGGTAACGCATCACACTCCAAAGAAAAAACAATAAATTTTATTCGGCTTAGTGTTGTGCGCTTTGAGATCGCGACTGTGCGACATAAAGGTGTTAATTGGCATCAACGGTCGTGTAGATACGAATTAGCTCCAATTAAATAGAAATACTATAAAGATCAAAGAGTTCGATGTAAGCCAATCACTTCAAGTTTGGATTTACAGTCAATCGCAACATTAAAACGGATTATTACTATTTGACATTTGCTAGTGTAGTGTTCTAGTGAATTATAACCAAATACAATACAATGTTGGATTTAAAAAAATTATTAATTGTACTTTTAATCGTTAGTGCTGTAGTTGCTAGTGAATTAAATAAAAATAAAAGTGAAAATAATGGCACAGAGGAGGCCAGAAGTGAGGTTGAAGCTCGAAGACGGCATCATTTCTCACATCATCATTTATGTAAGTCGCATCAGCGTCTGGAATGAGTGTGCGGATTATCAACCAACATTTTTCTTATTTCAGGGATCGCTGGTCTACATGCGCTCGCAATTTACTGGGCGATAAAAATAAAAATTATTTTGGTCGTTATCGCGATTGGATTTGCAATATTTTACGGCTTTAAACTATGGGCCGGTGCAAAGTTATTGAGCGCAGTACCAGCGTACACCGCTGAATCTTATCCAATGATTCAAGAAACACCTTATCACTCCTCGTACGAACATATTATCGATCATGACCATCATTCGGGGCCTGACATTTATTCAAGTTATCCCGGACCTGAACCCTATAGTGCATGGGGTGGGTCGAATGGTCCCTCCTGGAATCCACCATCGGATCATGGACCATCCGCCTACTCGAGCCCAATTAGCTCGATAAGTTCAATATCAACCGACCCGTCAGCCGACGTAACTATTCCAACCGATCCTATGCAACGACGTAATTCGAATGTAAGACAAAAACGTGATGTGCGAGGCCATACCAACACGGAACCCGATTGGAGTGATCTTATATTTACATTTTTGGGCGTACATTCGATGGATTGCCGTAAACGGTTTGTTTGCGAAATGGAAATAAAATCGCAAGGGACGAAAATTTCACGAATGGCTTTTAAATTTTTGAGTGAGAATTTTTTGGCCCAATATCGTAGCGTAGACGATAGGCCACAGTCGATGCGGCACTGTATACGAATGTACAAGGAATGTGAATTTGTGAATGATTTTGATGATGGTGAACAGGTGGATTTAGAAGAGGCGTCTCAAATAGCAGCGGCGGATGATGATAATCGAGTGCGGCGACGCGTATTGGGAAATAGCGATAGGGAATAATTTTATAACAATATAGTATTTATTATTTATTTTTAAATTATTAAATTATTTATTTAAATTAAATTTTAATTTATTATAAATATGAAATTGTGTATTCAAGCTGAGATTTTAAATATTATCATAAGTTAAATTTTTAAATAGCACTTAATGTTGTGATTGTAAAACTAGAAAATACTAATAAAGTAAAATTAATGAACCGCCAACATCACGTTTTATATTTTGTTCTATGGGATGCAGTAAGAAATAATTAAAATTAATATACAGGGTGTGCCCTTCCAAGCGTGACCTGAACAGCGCATTCGAAAGTACAAAGCTTACTATGGAAAGGCACCTCGAATATAAGGCAGTCGAGAGTGAACGAATTTCTAAAACAGGTTCAGACCAGTCCCACAGAGAGATCAACCGGTATCAAGATTTAATTTGGATTCGGCCGACATTGTATTAGATCCGACTGAAATTTTTGGAAAGTGCACAACGAACTAGAACGTGTTGTGGCAAGGATGGTTCACACTGACTTCATATGGCCCAAAGGTTACATGTTGCACAACCGACCAAAATACATTGTGCTTATTGTACATGTGCCAAATGGTTCTGGATGTTTGTGAATCTATACAACGAAAAACTGCTTTAAAACTTTAAAAAAAACATAAAAAATGTACACACATATTCACTTCATTGCCTTGGTATTGCCCATCGGGGGTTTGCACTTAAAAGTTTGGTTCATCTATCGCAGTAAGGTGGCAAGGTTCCACGGACTCTGGGATGGATGCCGGCATCCACCATCCGGCATCTGGCATTCGAAATCCGTCATTCAGCATCCGGCATACGGCATTTGGTATTCGGCATCCGGTATCCGACATCCGGCATCCGGCATCTGACATCCGGCACCCGGCATCCGGCATCTGCTATCCGGCATACGGCATCCAAGTTCGTTGCATTGTCAATGAGCATATCTCTGCACAATCCTCGTCTTGAACTTAATCTTCAGAAGCCGGCAATGAACGCTTCTGGGGAAGATTTAGTAGACCTTTGACCTCTCTATCTTTTCTCTCTATCTTTTTTATGTACGTTCTACTATTGCTCGTTTTTATTTGTAGAGGACCAGGCTCATTGACAGTGTAAGTACACGTCCTCTATACGGCTGCACTTTTGGAGATGGTTTCCTATCAGCTGGTTACACCTTTACTAAGCTCTGAATCTGTGACAAATGACACATTTTGTATAAACGATACACATAATCCGCCGTTATTGTATGCACGTAGTCGATTAATGCTCTAATGAGATGATGGTCAGAGAGAAATACCGCAGAAAGTTTTTGTTCATAATTTAGTAATGAATTTTCAAGTTGAAATTTCGTGGTATATGTTGAAAACATATTACATTTTATGAAAAACATGTTACTGCTCGATATGACCTCCTTTGGCTCTGATTATTTGATTCAGTCTTCCATAGAAAGCATTGCATGCTGGCCGAACGTGATGAAACCCCAAAAATTGTCTTTTCTGATGAGAAAATTTTCACCATTCAACAGTATGTGAATAAACAAAATGATCGTGTTTGGTTAGAGCACAAGTCCAATGATAATTTGGACACAAGAGTTGCCATGTACAAGCAATCACTAGCTTATGTTATGGTTTGTAAATTTTTACAAAATTGCGTTCCGCGGCTGATTTCGTCGAAAGAATGGCCACCATATTCACCAGACTTGAATCCCATGGATTTCTCCATATGGTCCATTTTGGAGAGTAAGGTGTCCACTAAAAAATACGAAAGTGTTGATGCATTGAAGTCAGCTCTTGTTCGAGAATGGAATAAAATTCCGCAAGCCCACGTTCGGTCAGCATGCAATGCTTTCTATGGAAGACTGAATCAAATAATCAGAGCCAAAGGAGGTCATATCGAGCAGTAACACGTTTTTCATAAAATGTAATATGTTTTCAACATATTCCACGAAATTTCAATAAAAAATAATCAAAATTAAAAAAAAAAAGAGTGAGTCCATTAGTACTCTCAAGGAGATGTGTAAACATGGCATATGTATAGTGCGTGTGTATGGTTTACTTTGAAGGAAGAAGAAATGAAATTTTACTAACCAGATTTTTTCATTCGTTTATTACCATCAAATTGGTCTATTACTCTTTCGGTATAATCAACGCAATTGGCCTATGGTAGCTGCAAGCATCAAAGACGTGGTCCCATATCTCGTAGTACATATATCTTATATTTCTCACATATCTCGTCGAAAATATATTTCGATCTGAGTTCTTGTGCAAATCGAATTCGTATCGCAGGAAGTTTATAAGTGATTCATCACTGATCTTAAGGAGCAGCAAAATGAAATACCTGCTCATAACCATCGGCAAAAGATGTTAGTCTCCTTGAAGAATTTTTGAAATTCTTTCAGAATATGGAGCAAGGACGAAATGTATGTACTTGATTATGTCTTCGACAGCTTTATTCGGCGAGGTGTATACAACTACCAAAAGCATCTTATATCGCCAATGGGTTGTGTTGTTACGCTCATACCAGTTGTTTGTCCAACGAGGATTTTCTTATGCGAGGTGACTGTATGAGTTCTACTTGAATTTTTATATACTGCTACTCCTACCGCCCGCTGACTATTTCTCTTGAACTGAACGCAGCATAGAAAATTAGGAAAATTGAACATGCAGGTCATTCTAGGAGAGCAAAAGAATTGAGCATCCCTGCGTGACTGTATCAGTTAGGTCGAGGTGAAGCGACCTGAGATTCTGGCAGTTCAATGTTAAAAACCAGACGTCATTATTATCTCGTACAAAATTCGCCATTACATCCTGAGCTATACTTAGTAGTTTTGTGATGAGGCGTGTTAACTCATTTTGAAGAGGACCAATTGAGGTTGCATTTTTACGTTCATGGTAGAAGACATAATCATTGTTAGCCGACGTGATGAACTGCTCTACGAGATCGTGATAAAGCCACATACACAAGTTGTTGACTGTGTTTTTTATCGTAAGAGTATACTATCTCGTTATAGGTACCACTCTCTATATTGCATAAATTGTGGTGGCACACGCTATTTTAAATTTTTTTATTTTTTCTGTTCGCTGAAAATGTCGATTCGTCGATTCGTCGTTTCTATTTAATTTTATAAATGTTTCTTTGTTTTCTTTCCATACTATTTATATATACACATACACTGAGACTATATAGTACAAAATTTATATATGTATTTTGTTGTTTTTGTTCTTATTTTATTATTTTATATTTTGTTTCTTTTTTCAATGAAGATATTTAAACGTAGTACGTCATTTCCGTTCGTTTCATTTGAAAGTTTACTACCATACAAAAATTTTTGGCATACGCGCGTAAAGATGTTTACACATCAAAAATAATAAATAAAAATTTTGTATTTGAAAAAAAGTGTTTACAGTTTGTAATTTTTTCAAAAAATGGAAGTGCCACAAAAACGAAAACGCGTAGTAAAACGCAGTATACAAAATGTAAGTATTAAATGTAGGTATTAAATAATTGATACTTAATAATTAAAATTTCTTTATTTTAGGGACAGAAGCAGAAAAAACAAATTTGATAGACCAGCGAATTAAATTCGACCATTTGTTTACAGGCAAAAATCCAAACCAACGAGATGGCTGGATGTGAGTTTTTTACATTTGTATTTAACTTATTCCATTATATTTTAATCAAATTGAATATTTCAGAACAGTAAGTAGAGAGCTACAGAAACCGACACAATTATGTCGTCATCAATGGCGATCCTTAATGCGAAAATACAAAGTAAGTTATATAAAATTTGTTGAGTTGAAATAATACATGTGTAATATATTTTGGGTATTTTTCAGGCTATATGCGATGGTCACTCTGGCGACGGTGCAAATGACGATGGCCCTACTCATGACCCCAGTTCGTGGCCATTCTATGAAACAATTCATCGTTATGCTGCACATAAACATAATTACCACCCGGAAATCCGTTTGAGTAATTTGGAGGGTCGACAAACATCCATTCGGGAAGTTACTTTAGCTGACAGTACTCCATCGTTCGATACCAACATAATACAAAATAGTCCTAGTACATCCAGGTCATCATCTAGATCAAGTTCCTCATACAACCAGGAAGATATGAGTTTTTTCGAGACTCAAATTCTAAAACAAAATAAAAAATTAATGAAAAAAGTAGGCTCGATGATGTCCGTGTTAGGCCAAATGTTGAAACACGACTACCCATCAATCGACGTATCCCAACTTCTAGTCGAGTCCGATTCATCGGACGATTAAATTGAATTAAATTGGATTAAATTGAATTTAAAAGATGTATATCATTAAAAGATGTATATAATGAATTGAATTTACATATATTAAAATAAAAAACAATTATTTATTTGATTTATTCTATATTTTCATTTATTAGTCGTTGAAATAAACAATCTCGAAAAGAAATTCCATCGCTGCTATCCAAATATCTGTTGCGGTTATTTCCACTATGTTCGTCTTCGTCTTCACAATCGAAAATAATGTTTTCATTGTAATCCTCGCCCATTATACAAATATTATGCAAAATACACGCGACTGCAATAATTTTAATGCTGTTGTCTATATTTTGTTCGAGTGCTTTGAAAAAAATATTGCGCCACCGATTTTTCATTATTCCAAATGCGCACTCCACAACATTTCTCGCTTTACTATGAGCTGTATTAAACTTCCGTTGGTTAGCATTCGGATTTTTATATGGAGTGGTGATAGCACAAGGATTTAATCTACAAGCATAACCACCGTCGCCAAGTAAATAATACGTTTGCGGTGGATATGCTCCTCGTTTATAAATCGGGCTATTATGTAATACTCTGGTGTCATGTACGGAGCCCGGGTAACCAACAAAAATATCAATAAACCTCCCGCTACTATCAACTACAGCTTGTAAAATTATAGAATAAAATTTCTTATAATTTATGTATTCGTCATATCTATTGATGGGACATTTAATCCTTACATGGCATCTATCAATTGCACCAACAGCATTTTTAAAAATGGGAGCTTTTGCCCGTAAACAAAATTTAGCGCCAACATCGTCCAGCTCATTTAGTGTTGGAGTATGGATCAAATGCAACATTTCGGTGCAAAAAAAATTTAGCAGTTTAAGTACTATATTGCGAATAGAGTGACGGCTCAAACCTGCAAAATCCCCGGTCACTCGGTAACTGCAACCTGCAGCCATCCAATACAAAAATATTATTACCTCGTATTCAGTGGACCAACCAGAACGTTTACGAGGCATTAATTGTAAAATTTTTTTATAAGATGTGTGCCTCACACGCAAATTTTTTTTGCATATTCCATCACTTCCATTCAATATATTTTCTATTTTATTCGATACGACTCGCAGTTGTAGATATTCAGGTCGAAATTGAAGCAGATTAAAATAACAAATAAACATAACCATTTTATCTTACTAAATAAAAGTGTTAGGTTAGAAACCAAATACTAACCTGAATAGAATTTTGCCTTAATTTTTTTCTCCCAGCGCATAGTTTATTGTTCGCAATAATTTTTTTACATAACAGTGCTATGTTATTTATTATAATGTAAATAAATACAATTTTAATTTTTTAGTTTCCATTTTTCAGACGAAACAATCGACCATGACGTATTGACAATCGAATAGAAGTGTCAAATTTTTAACCAGTTGAAACAGATAAAAAATTTAAAAGTTAAAAAATATTTACCACGAATAAATTTTTAACTTTTTAACTTTTTATGCGGCATTTAAACCAATTGAAACACAACCTAAGAAGAAGAAATTGAAAAAATTGAATTTCGTCGATTACAACGCCCTCTATCATGAACCGAACAAAATATTTCATTCAAATCATACGTACTTTTTTTAGTCGTAGAATCCGTATATGCAAAAAAAATATGGCTTCCGATCTTAGTTTAAAAGTTACCCCCGCCCCACCTACAAAGCGGGGTGTGGGGGATTATTTTTTTGCACTAATGTATTTCCCCCGCGGTATGATTAAATTTTGATTATGGAAATTTTTTCCGTAGAGTGGCTATTTTTCGAGATATTTGATCGTCTCAGTTTAAAAGAAACACCCGGTATATATGCTAAGGCATTGCTGTTTTTATGACATAAGTTTCAGCCATTTACAAGCTGTCGTTCCGTGTGCATCAGTTTTAAGGGATGGATGTCGATTGTCGATAAACAACATTTACATACATATGTCATTGCATTCTATTCTTCTAGGAAGGAAAATGGATTCCTCACAAACTGACCGAAGAAAACAAAAACCGAAGAGTTGATATCTGCATGAATTTACTTTCTCGATACAAAAGAAAGAATTTTTTGTACAAAATCATTACTGGTGATGAAAAGTCCTAAACGCAGAAAATCATGGGTTGATCCAGACCGGCCGTAACATCAGTTGCAAAACTGAATATTCATGCCGAGACACTGCTACTGTGTATCAGGTGGGATAGGAAAGGAGTCATTTACTACGAGCTTCTGGAATCTGGCCAAACTGTTACAACTGAACGTTATCAGGCTCAATCTATCAAATTAAGTGATGCTCTAGAGGGAAAAAGGACCATTTATGAGCCAATGAAAGCGGAATATGAATTTGCTGCATGACAACGCTCGTGCACATACAACAAAATCAACCCATGAACTCATTTTCTCCTAACGCTGGGAAGTTTCCTCCGGTTACCACTTATTCAGACCGATGTCATCATATTTGAAAGTCCACCGGTTCACGAAAGTTGAAGATGTGCAAAAATGGCTCGATGACAATTTTGCTTCGAAACCAGGTTTTATCTATCGCGAAGACACTCATCATCTACTTGATAAATGGCGAAATACCATAGATATAATGGCGAATATTTCGATAATCAATCTTTGTAACAATATTGTATTTTCAATAAATTTAAGTTGGACCAAAAAATCAGATTTTCTACTTGTGCACCTAATACCCTAATACTTACGAACTAATCGTTTAATACCAAGAAATGTTAATATCAACATTAACTGTTTAGTTTGTATTCGAATAAATACCAAAGATAATGAGAAATAAGAGTTTGCAATTAATTTTTATTAGAATGAAATGGTCTGCTGTTAATATGACACCATGCCCATGCGATCTCGATTATTTCCAACAAATACATATTACAAAAAATAATGTTGGAACAGCATATAAACACAATATTACAATAATAATTATTGTAATCTTTCAAGACCAGTCTGTAACCGATCTTTAATCTTGAATTAATTTGATCTTCTCTCCATTAAAATAACGTGCGATCTCTATATCTCTAAAACATAAGGGCAAGGCAACACTAGATTCTCTTCTCATTTATAATATCCGGCTATACTGCTGATTGATAACAACAGAAAAAATAAAAAACAAAACACGCTCGAATCTGATCATGATCACTGTTCGCGTATCTCACCACAGTATGTTCATGATATTCACTCAGTAAACATCGCGTAATATAATGAAAGAGATATCACCACAATTTCTATTTATATTCTTAATAATAATATCGTCACTCAAAAATAACTCAATACTTTCATTTGATTATTGTGAATTAGAAGATCATGATCGCTGTGTTAATCATGTTGCGTGTAGTCATGCTCATGTTAGTAATCAAAATAAATTAAACAGTTTCGATTTAGAAAGTGATGTGATTTTAATTAAATTTTCGTTAGACGATCGCGAACGCATGCTCGATTTTATCAATTCGAATCGGAATTTAATTGCGCTCGGCCTAACTGTTTTGCCGCAAGGCTCTAATGTTTCGCTCACCGTAAGTTTTTCCACAATTACTTATAGTTATTTATAAATATATAGAGTAACAGATATCATTAAAATATTGTGTTTTATATTTTCAAGGTCTGGGATAGCGAACTAGAATTCTTATCAGAAAAGTATTTAGAGTCAATGTCACATCATAAAACAATGAATAGTTGTATTCATAAGGGTTTGTTATTGATCCATATCCAATACGAGTATACATACATATACAAGTTTTAACGTTATTTTTATGTATATGCTTGCGTCTAGAAAATTCCAGATTTACAGAATTGCGGAAAAGTGTCTCAAAGGCCGTCTCCGTACGGGATGGTATTAAAGCATTGTTTCAATTTGTTGGTGAACGGATTTTAATTCAGTAAATATAAAATGATCAAATTGTTTAATCTCACATGCACATCACCTAATCTATTTCTTTTTTTCTCACATTTTATAAAATTGTAGTGAGAATTTGGATAACCTGAGAAGTGAATCGCATATAATCAAAATTGGATGTTATTTCGGGAAAATTGTTGATCAACTTGATCACAATGAACATATTCGATCGGAAATTGCTTGTATTATCGAGTACGATGCAGACGAGATGGAGAGGACTGAATTGTATAAAATTGGAGAACCGTGTAGCGAGTGTGGGCTTAATTTGGGCTGTGATATATTTTATAAAGGACTGTGTGTACAAAGTTTATGAGAATATACAATAAATTTATAAAATTAATGAAGTTTTGTTTTCGACAATTTTTTTAAGGTATATTAGCCAATGACCAAATATCTTTTCAATTTTGAGACTCAGATAATTAAACTCGCACCATGTTATACTGTTAAAGTTAGCCGACTCGCTCCAGCCGAAATACGTCGATAATGCAGGTTCGGGTTTGGCAACCGAGAATGTCGTTAACGCAGATTAAAAATATGTCGGCACATGTCGATAAAGCAGATAAATAATTGTGGTGTTAAACAGTAATTTCTTTTTAAGCAAAACTTGAGAAATTCTACAAATTAAACGTTTTAAGTGATATGGCTGGCAGGCCATTCAAATATAAGGTCTTAGTAATAGTTATCTCTGGAAAACAATTTAGATCACATTTTATCTGGAAAGCCTGAGAAAACTTAGTTGAATGTATCGCACATGCAAAATTTGAAAATTTGTCATGGCTGGAAACAGTTTCAAATGAAAGGTCTTAACGATGCTCAAACCTAGAAACAATTCAGACCAATTTTCGTGTAGGTAATCCGAAAAATGTCGAAAATATCGCACACACAAAATTTGAAATAGTCTAAAAATTGACCGTTTAAAAGTGTCTTGGCTAGAAATAGATTCAAATGAAAAGTCTTAATGATGGTCACACCTGGAAAAGAATTCAGGCCAATTTTCATGTGGGAAGTCCGCCAAATCTCGATTGAATATATCGCACACTCAAAATTTGAAAATTTCTAAAAATTGGCCGTTTTTAGTGTCATGGCTGGAAATAACTAGTTTCAAATGAAATATTTTAATGATGGTCACACCTGA
This sequence comes from Nephrotoma flavescens, assembly GCA_932526605.1. NCBI lineage: Eukaryota > Metazoa > Arthropoda > Insecta > Diptera > Tipulidae > Nephrotoma > Nephrotoma flavescens. The sequence continues at coordinate 163,626,127 of OW052222.1, read as the reverse complement.
AAAAAATGCAGGTTAATTGTCATGTGGGGAGGCCGAACAAACTCGATTGAATATATCGCACACAAAATTTGAAATTTTCTAAAAATTCACCTTTTAAATTGTAATGGCTGGAAATACATTCAAACAAATGGTTGCACACACAAATTTTGAAAATTTCTTAAAATCTATCGTTTAAATCGATCGTCATGGCTGGAAATATTTTCAAATGAAAAGGCTAAGCACCCACCGCAATCGATGTTCACACCTGGAAACGAATTGAGGTCAATTTTCATGTGGGGAGTCCAGGAAATCTCGATAGAATATACCGCAAACTCAAAATTTTAAAATTTCTAAAAATTTAACCATTTAAAGTGTCACGGCTGGAAATATTTTCAAATGAAAAATCTTATTAATGTTCACACCTGGAAAAAAAATCAGTTCAAATTTCATGTGGGGAGTTCGCCAAATCTCGATTGAATATATCGCACACTCAAAATTTGATAATTTAAAAAAATGGCCGTTTTTTCGTGTAGGGAGTCCGGAAAATTGGCCGTTTAAAGTGTTATGGCTGGAAATGGATTCAAATGAAAAGTCTTAATGATGTTCACACCTGGAAAAGAATTCAGGTTAGTTTTAATGTGGATCTCGATAGAATAGATCGCACACACAAAATTTGAAAATGTCTATATATTGGCCGTTTAAAGTGTCACGGCTGGAAATAGATTCAAATGAAATGTCTTTATAATTTTCACACCTGAAAAAAATTACATTTACAATTTTCATTAGGAGAATCCGAGAAAACTCGATTGAATATATCGCAAACACAAAATTTTAAATTTTCTAAACGAATTGACCGTACATTTTCAGATTACTTGTGTGCGATATATTCAAACAGATTTTCCAGAACCCCTCAAATGAAACGGACGTTTTCTAAATGATAATCATTAAAAATATTTTTGAAACATGTCACTATAGATGCTTTATTCAAATGACAATTTTCCACAGGCATGATCAAAATTTATATTAGATTCCCATTTGCAATGGCATAGTACACTTTGTTAAACAAGGCGTAACATAGCGGCTAAACCGGATCATCTTTATACACATTTCTCAAAAGCATTCGAAAATTTCCTCTCTCAAACTTTTTATCAAAACCGAACGAGCCGATCTTTTTTTTTTTTAAATAGGGGCCTGGATTCTATTTGAGACCCCTTAACGACGTTCATCGCCATCGTTAGCTTATTAAGTAGAGTGCTAACTCTATTATTCGGGTGCCCGGATTCGATTCCTGGTGGTGACCAGTAAAAAAAGTTTCGACTGCGGGTGTTTTTAACGTGGGGGGGCTTTGTCCTTAATATTTAAATAAATTTTCCCGAATTTAGCGACGGAACAAAATGAACGAAAAAAAAATGACACAACACGAAGCAACATGACGCAACATAGTACAAAATCGCGTAGTATGGTGCAGAATCACGAAAAATGGTACAACAAGGTACACTTAACGCAACATTGTGCAATATCATGCAACATGGTACAATATGACGCAACATAATGCAACGTCAAACAAACATCCCACCAAATGGTGCAACATAACGCAACATTGGGCAATATCACTGGCGCAACATCATGCAACATAGCTAACATGGTGCAACATGACGGCTCACGGAGGGCTCTTGGATGAATTATCCGTAAATCAGAACTTTTGGTAATCGTTTTCTTGCTTTTAAAAACCCAGTCTTGCCAAATTTTATCAAAAACGTTCAAGCCAAATAAAACGTTAAAAGAGGAATGTTAAAAGATACAACCTTCCGGTTTTCGGAAATTAGCATGCACCGCAATCGATTTCTGGCATTCAAAAGGAATCAATAACCAATTTTTATAAAATCGTGTGAGCCGAAAAAAAATTAAAAAAGACGGGAAAGGTTTGGAGCCGAACTCTATAAGCATTTTTGTTGCCTATAAAGAACTTCTATGCAGTGTGATTTGCGTATTTCAAGTATCACACCCACCAAAATCCACCCACACTCGTTTAATCCCACATACACCCAGCTCAACCGACCCCAATCCACCATAACTCAACCGGCCCCACTATCCAATTCAATCCTCCTAAACCCATCTCACCCGCCCCACACTATTCCTCATCACCCGTTAACACCTCCATACCCACTCCCACACACACACACCACCCACACAAACCCTTATCAATTCCAAACTCCCTCACCAAACCCAAAACATCTCATGGCGTGTGTACCGACAAATTCTTTTGGTGTATTAGGGGGTTATTTGGAAGCTTTTTTCCCATGGAATTGATTTTCTAAGTGGCACGGTGAGATAAAAAAATTTAAAGTTTTTTTTAAATTACACAAAATCTCGCCTTTAGATGGTCATAACTTTTTTTTTTGTAGTCGTAAAGACACGAAATAACTTTTATTGCATTCTGCAATGTGATTTTATTCTAAATAAATCATTATTTAATACAATTGTTTTAAGAAAAGTAACTTATGGGTTTCCAAATCCTAAAAAATTTATAGAAGTACGAATAATGTCACCATCTAAATTCATTTAAAAAAACTTATGGTTAATTTGAAATTAGAGCTTTGTTTTAAAAACTTCTCTAATTTATGCCCTTTCCGATGGTATACTGACATGTGATAGAAATCACTCATTTCGTGGTCAAATTACGAGATACGAGTATTATTTTATCATGGTTATTTGTGCCAGGGTTAAGAAAATACCATTTAAGGCCTTTTTCCAATTACTTACTTATTTGAAACTTATTGACTTATTCGTCGCCATCTTAAATAAGTACGTGAAGCCGTTCCAATGTACTTACTTATTTTCACATTAATGAAAGTATAAACAAGCTCTTGCTGATCCAAAATTTTTATTAAAAATGGACGGAAAAAAACGACTTTTTTCGAATTTCGATTCGAAGTGATGGTACAACATATCGCCCCAGGGCAGTTTTTGTTTTAATTTTTTTTTATTTATATCATTACATAATTGTTATACATTTACTATTTGTGCTTGTGTGTGTAAATGTTTATATATGAAAAAACGACTGAAACATGGATTTTTGTTGTTGTTTGAAACCGAATGCACTATTCAAATACGCATTTTTGACTTTTTCATTGATTTCATTTTGTGTGATCAATTTGCGCAGAGGCAGCGAGGATATGGTAGACCTGTGTTGCAATAAATTTTCTTTGATTGGAGTGGAGCGCTTTGAATTGGTTTCGTTCATAATGAACATTGTGTTTCTTAACTTAATGAAGGTTTTATTCATGTAATGTGCTTTGTCGTTGCCTGTATTTGTAGGCTATTTTTGGCTGTTTTAAATTGTTTTGTTTGTTTGGGAGTTGATGAGGTTATCGATTGTTGCTATAGGAAAGCAAATTTGCAGTTTTACATAGAACACTTGTCTGATTCTTAGATTTGTATGTTCAAATTAGTCTCCGCTGAATATTATAGATGTTTTTGTTGAGGTTTGCCATCAAATTCGCGGGAGTGGCATCATTTTTGAAGTTTTGGGATGAGTAGTCGTATGATGAAATTTTGAGCTATATGATTACCACGATACGTTTATAATCTGTCATGGATTCATCACGGCTTTGTAAAGCATAAATGTTGTTGATTAGTGATGTTACCGTGTATTGGGATTCGAAAATCACTTTAAGGTTGGCGTATGTTTGGTTTTCATTTGAGAAAAGCCGGTATCGAGCACGTTACATATTTTTCTTGGTACATTTTACTATGATTATTTATAAAAATGATTCTTTCAACAATTTGATTTCAGAGATTGACTAATTTTACTAATACACTTTCATCTAATTTTATTCAACGTTTGAGTATTAAATTATTATATTTAATTGTTTTGATTGCAACTTAGAGTTATCGAGGTTTATCAAATGTTTATTTTTAATACTATTATTCATTGCAGTTCCTGATTAAGCTTATATATTTGGTTCTAATGAACATTTTTGATTACTACATTTTAGATAGTTTTTCAGGGATCATGGCATTTCTTTAATTAAATGGTTTTCTAGGTTGTTTCGGGAGACTGTAAATTGGTGAAGGTTTTGATTATATTGTTCTGGGTTGGATAAATAATTTTCGCTGGTTGTTGTTTTTATGATTTATTTAATACGATTAGGTGATACGATACGATGAAGGATCCTACAGTAGTGTTAGCTACTTATTATTAATTCCATCATCTTACAGATTCGTGATTGCTTTAAAAGTTTTATTTAATTTGTTTAGGTGTTGGGGTTCTGGAGCTGTGCCAAACTTAGCTGTTTTTGCAACCATTTGGAATTAGCTACACGATAGATACGCTGTTTTGATTAAAAATTAGATTCCGATTTCAGAAGCAGTTAAAAACTTTTAATGTACAATTTTGTAGTATAGAGACCTCTCAGTGGGTGGTATTTAATAATAATTATTAATTTTAATTTTTTATTATTTTAGATCTTTCTTTTAGATTTTATTAAAAATAGGTATTAACAAAAATTCAAGAAGATAAGTTTGCATAATTAAATAACAATTTTTAATTTTCAGTTGACCGGAAGTTTTTCAGTTACATTATTAATAATTATTTCGTAGTTAGAATTGTGTCGTCATTGTGTTACTAACTATCGACTACTTAGGTGTCTGTAACCGGGTCGAGTCTCTCATCACTAACATAACCTTTCCTATCCCTCAATTTTGTTATGCGTAATAAAGGTGTACGGTGGGCCCCGGCCATTTCTGGATTACTTGTCAAATGACTTGGCCGTACATCTCAATCAAATCAATCAAAATCAAATCAAATAAATATTTATTGCTCGATGGTCGTTGTCACTAGATTTTATTACATTTAGTCAAGACACAATTTTGGAGACATTTTTACGAGGTTACTTATTTGAATAAGTACGTCTATGCAAATAAGTAAGTAATTGGAAAAGGGCCTGTTATTAAGTTATTAATAAATTTGTAATCAACTTCATTTATTAGATTTTGTTCATAATGACCTCCTCAATTCCGTATATGCCTGAACGACATCTTTTTTATCTCCACGGTTGTTGTGCAAAGTTGCATTTAATTTTTCATTTTTTCAATTGCGGCGCTTATCCTTTCATTTAAAATTTCTCTAGTGGGTCCTTCTGTTGCGTACATAGATTCCTTATCACGTTCCCAGATATAGAAATCCTGCGGTGTTGAGGTCTGGGGACCGCACGGGCAAATAAATAGGGCAACCCCTAGCGATCTTTCGGAATGAATGATGCTATAGTTTGTAAAATTACCAACTTTTGGAATTACCGGTAATTCGATAAACGTTTCTGAAAAATCCGATTAACCGGGTTTTTGCCGGTAATATAAATTAAATTTAATTTCTAATAAAACGGATAAAAAACAGCAAAAACTAGTGGAAATAACGCAATCCGCAATCAATAAGCATTTCAAAATATATGTAAATATACATATTTTTTCAATTTTAGCAATTCAGAAAAAAATTAATTAAAATATTTATCAATAATTAACAAAATATTAATTTGTTTTAAATAAAATATAAGCACTACTATGCCAATTCCCTTAAACGTTTGAGTCCCAAGCAGCGCGATCGCGCTGTTGAGATTTTATGTCAAGAAAACCCAGCACATATCGAACATTTTCGACAACTGACGGTGGGTTACCGATTGTCAAAGTCGCGCACTCAGATTTACTGAAGCAAGTACATCACACAGCTCTTTTTAATGTAAATAGTACATTTTACAATAGGTTTGTCTCAATAGATTGTCTTTTCGTACTCATTTAGAGAAGGCACGGTTGCGCTCTTTGTGATTCCCCGACAGTGTTTTTTAATTACCCCCTGGGACTCAAACGGTTAATTTTCTAAAAGTTCTTTTGCGTATTGAAATAGGCTCGTAAAAAACGCGTCGTATCCATTCTATCGTTATCTAACGCTCATGTGAGTGAAGAAAAAATATCGTAATTTGAGTGATTAACTTATTTTTTCCACGTTCGTCAAAGTTGTAACATTTCTCATTTTTAAGTCTGATCGTAATCTATACCAATTGAACTAGAAGTCTCATAAAATTTAAAGTTTCTTTGGGAGTAAAACATACAAAAATAAACGTCTAAAAGGGCAAAAGGTACCTGGGTAAACACGTCATTCACATTAAGGTTAAATTTGATCTAAATTGTATCGTACATATCGGATCAGCCGCTGAAAAAGCACGCTCCGATTCGACACTTGTCGGACAAACGAGCAGCATTAGAGTAAATACCAAGTTTAAATATTTACCTCTAATCTTCTGTTCTTGAAAGAAGTCCATCTCTCTTTTTATCACGTTCACTAACCCTCTATGTGTTTCTAAAAGAGATTTATTAGTTATATCCCTTTTCCAACCACAGAAAATAAAACAATGGCTTAATTAAAGTCCAAACCACATAAATGTGTAAGTAAAAAATCATAGTATATAATGGCGTTTTTGATAAAAACATTGATTTGAAGTACAACCAACACTATTGTATGTATAGTTATAGTGTTTTTTTCGGACGAAATAAGTTTGAAAGGAATGCGCAAATGTGTAAGTTGGTTCAAAACACATCCAACAATAAATTTTTGACATGGTACTTTTGCCGTACTCGCACAATTGTGTTAGTAAATCACAAAAGAGATATCATCAATTGGTCGCTACAGCTTTTCCTTCATTGACATTTTAAGAACAGGGGATAAAGAAGTTGAAGTAGATTGATTGATGATCATTTGAAAAAAAGTAGCGGCTTCTATAAATCCAACTTCTGCTTCTGTTGGAGTGGAGAATGTTTGAATTAATTCAACAAATTTTTTGATAATAACAGTTTTGCTCGTTCTTCGTCTTTCCCGCTTGTTGGATCATGGAGATATTGTAATATATAAGAATAAATATTCCGTATTTCCTTAATGCGAACAATTAGAGCTTCTTTAAACTCTTTCATCCTAATATTGATTTTTGTGCTAATCTCATCTAGCATAAACTTTAAGGTTATATCCGCCACATACAAATATACATCTTTACGGCAAAGTACAGCAACTTTTACTGGCTGCAATGTTGCTATTGTAGATGCAAGTAAAACTATGTATTTCTATACTATCCTTATCTTCTGTGAAACTGAAACTAGATTTAATATCTATGTTAAAAATTTGAACATGGGCGTGTACATTTTACATTTGCAGCAGAGGCGTAGCATTTTTTAAGAATTAAATTTAATTAAAAAAACTTTATTTTTTGGTTAATTTATATAAAAAAATTGAAATAACTACTAAAATTAAAACACATCGAATTTTTTTTTACTCTTAACGAAATACCGGTAAAAAAAATAATTGACCGGTAATTAGGTAATGCATATTTGGTAAAATTGCCGGTAAACCGATAAACCGATTTAACGGTAATGCAAACACTAGATGATCTAAGTATTTTCTTACCGTTCAATGATTATGTGTGGGGCAGCCGTCATTTTCAAAAACAATCAGCATGTCTTCTAAAACTGGTAAAATAAGGTCATTTAGCTCATTCTGAACAAATTTGAGACTAATATTCCGGAAAGGTGTTCTGGGCCGAATTTAAACCGAAGTGAAGTGACTTGACAACTAAATTTCAGCCGATTCTCCGTTCATCGAGTGTGGTTGAGATACCAATAACTTGGTGGCTGCAAACGGACCGAGATTGATTCCAACCCACCAACGACCCCGCCTTCAGTTAACCGGAGAGCATTTTGATCGGACAGAATAACAACGGAGAACAGTCCTTTTCTCTGACGAGTGCAGGATATGTTTACATGGCAACGATGGGCGAGGTAGAGAGTACAGAAGATCTGGAGAGACATGCCCCTGGATGCCAAGACAGATCTTGTGTTCATCTCCGATGCGAGTACTTTAAGAGGATTGAATTATCGACGGTACATTGAGGAAGTACTCGAGGTCTACATCGTACCTTTTGCTGGGTTTATTGAAGTAAACTTCCTGTTCATGTAGGATAGTGCGAGACCGCATACGGCTGGTATAGTGTACCAGTACCTTCAAGCGGTGGATGTGCCTATTTTGGAGTGGTGGCCAGCTCGAAGCCCGGACCTCAATCCCATCGAACATTTATGGGACGAGCTCGATCCAGAGATATTGCTCCAACGATAGACTTTGAATCTGCATTCAAAAAAATTAAACAAACACTGGTTTTTTTTGATATTTTTGAACTTTTGTTGAAAATGGATCATTTTGTTGAAAATGGATACAATTTTTTAGGACAACTGAGAGTGTGGGAGCACTGCAGCAGGGAAACTTTCAAATTTCAAAATGAAACTTTGCATACCGATTAAGTCCAATTTGTGCTAATTTTCACGGGAAAAAATTAGTGGTAGTCCATGAGTCGAAAAAAGGGAAAGAAAATTTCAAGCTTCGACTGAAAGATTGTTTCGTCTTTCAGGCGAAATTTGAAATTTTCTGTTCCTATTTTTTCAGCTCCTGGACTAGCACTAATTTTTTCCGAGGACATCCCTAGATATCTTAACACAACTGCTTGAATATAATGACTGTTATTCATTATGAAGATCTAGGACTACTTTTAAACATTACATCCACTGAGATAGCACTATGACATACTTTTAAGGCGCTCCTGATTATATTGTCGAACTGGCATTCTCCCCATCTAACACATCGTATACCTGAGGTAGTGCTGAGACCTCTAGGGATATCTCACTTGGTTTAAGAATTATTATTATATTAGGTTATAATACATAATTTTATAAATAGTTCCTACTCCTGGGCGCGTATTATTGAAATCGGTAGATATTTCCGTCTGCGGATTATAATTTGCATTAAAATTCTTTATATTATTCGAATTTTTCGCCGATTATTTTAATCGTTTTTTCAAATTCGCTTGCAAGTCTTCTATTATTTGTTTCTGCATCCGCTCGAAACGCGATATTTCAAAACGCGATATTTCAAAACGAGATATGACAAAACGAGATATGGTACAAAACGAAATATTTCAACAAGCGATATTTAAAAACGCGATATGGTACAGAATATGCGTTGCGAACCACCTGATACCGATCGTATGTACTATCGTTCCATATCGGCTTTTAAATTCCTATAAACTGAAATTAAATTCCCCCTTCACCCGCCTGATATAACCCGATCTTAAACTCCCGTTTTTTACCATATCGCGGTTTGTACCGTATCGCGTTTTGAAATATCGCGTTTCAAATGGGACCCATTTATTTCAGTACTAAACAAAACTCGGTGAAAATTTCTGACTGGGTAAATTAATGCGGATTTATTCCCCCAAATAATAGAAAACTTGCAAGCAAATTTGAAAAAACGATTAAAGTAACCGGCGTAAAATTCGAATAAAATAAAGAATTTTAATGCAAATTATAATCCGCAGACGGAAATATCCACCGATTTCAAGAATACACGCCCTAGATCGGGAGCCACAGTTATTTTTTAAACTTTTATTATTATTAAATAAAACTCAACTTTTTAATTTTTTTTACGTTAATTTTAAATTTAATAAATTTAAAATTTTAATAATATTTTTTCCCATTTTTATTTATTATATCAATAGTTTTGTTTTCTTTTAAATATAATAATATAATATTTATTGTAAATATATATAATAACAAATTATTACATTAAATTTTGTATATTAAATAGATTTTTTAAAACACATATTTTGTTTTTCGCTACTGAAAATCCAGTATGAATTATGTTTTTATTGTTTTCAAATTTAAATTTTACTTTTGTTGTTTTAAAGTTAAAGATATTTATAATTCTTAATGCCCATTTCCAATTACACACTTAAATTTTTTGTTTCAATATAATTATATAATAAATATATAAATATCTACCATACATAATATGTATATAGTTTTTTGTTTTTTTTTTTTTTTTTTATTAAATAAAGATAAGTACATAATAATTATAATTATTACGATGTATGTATATTAATAAATATTATTGTTATTGATTTCTTAAGTTTATAGAGATTCATTCTTTTATTTAGTATTTTTATTTATTTTTACTTTAAATTTTTAAAAACATAAAATTTTTCAAAAAAATAAAATTATTTTATTTATTTATATATTTATATAATTTCTTACAATAATAAAATTATTTATAAACCCACTTCTCTCATCGCACGGTATAGACAAGAATTTTTAGCACATTCTCTAGGTCCTAGATGAGGAATTGGTGTACCACGTAGTATCATTAGGGCAGATCGTGCAGCTGATTGACAATCATTATTATGGCCGCAAATTGAATCCGCGTCTGATAAATATTGGAAATCACATGCTGTTTGTTTCGTACCCTGCATTATATGAAACCAAAATAATAATAAATCGTTTATTAAAAAAAATATTCTAAATGTTTAAAATTAGCAAGCAACTTACACATAAGTAACACAATTGATGAATACCACACATTGGCAAAAGGGCTTGATGGATATCACCACTTAATAAATCAACATCACGGCATCGTTTTTCAATTGAGTCTAATAGAGGACATTGGCTCGATGCACTGTAATCATCTCGCCCACCTCCACCATGCCCTTCTAGCATCGGATCGTAGAAATGACCAGCACCAAGTTCCTCCTCAAAATCACTATCTATTCCATTTGCAATGGGGTATTCACTCTTTTTCATTTTCTTCTTCTTTTTATCGTCATCATTTTCGTCTAAATTATTGTCTGGCTCGTCGGGCACAACCTTTTCCGTAGCGGCCTCAATTTTATGATTGCCATTATCAAATTCAGCCTTTTCCTTTTTAATGGCGACCCGTTTCTTTTTATCAACCTCATCGCTATTATCACTTTCAATTTCATTATTTTTTAAATGTTGTTCAGTCTCATACGATTGTTTTAATTTGTCTAGGGCACGGCGCATTTTTTCTATACTGTATGCGGTGATCAACCGTGATACTACATGATCCTTTAGTTTACGAATTTCGTCCATATCTCGGATTCCCTCATGTGCCCCCGTATATTTAACCATTTCATCAATAATTAAATCTTCGATCGCTTTTAATTTCTGATCCATGTTCTCAATTTTTTCTTCATCGAGTCCGCCGCTGCCCATTTTCCGGTTGTTTTCATATTGATAATTTTCATATTTACTGGGACTGTATTCGGATTTTTTTCGGCGATCTATTCCAAAATATTTAGACCATTGTACCGATTTCTTTTTTAAATCAGTTAAATCCCCGGGAATAATTTGATCCTCTTTGATAATCTCTAAATTTGATCGTTTCCGTTTTGTTGCACGCTTCTTCTTTTTATCATCTTCTTCTTTGGATTCATCGAATTCATGTTCATGTTCATCATCATCATCTTCATCGTGGTTATCGTGCTCTTCATGTTCCTCGTGATCATGATCATCGTGATCGTTGTTGTGATCATGGTCATCGTGCTCATCATCATCATCATTGTGATTACCATGATCGTGATGGGCATTACTTTGTGGTGGATTTTGTAATTTTTGTTCGGGCTTCATTGTTGTGTTTGGCAAATCGCCACTTGATCGTTTCTTCTTTTCCTCGACTGGTTCACCAAAAATGGCCGCCAAATCTTTATTTACTTTGTCATTCGTTACACTAACGTTTCCATCGTCGTAACTCTTTGGTGACCGTTTTGAGACGGGAAAACGTTTTCGTCGCGATGCTGGTAACCATGGTAAAGGCGAGGAATATGATTTTTTGGCCATGAATGGAGGATAATACATTTGGGGTGTTGATAGTGCTGAGCTACGTTTCTTTTCATTTTCATCGAACAGTTCGTGTTCAATCTCGTTCTCCTGCTGTTGATATTTTTCCCAGATGCGACGCAATTGCTCCCGATAATTTTGTTCACGGTCGAGATTACGTTGATTTTCTGTTTCGCGTAAAAATTCTTCGGTTAAATCGGGTTGTAAATCAACCTCACGCTCTCTAAACGCGGACTGATATGGGAGATCTGAAACTACAATAGATATTTATAAATTAGTTGAATTTAAGGTTATATCTTATTTAAATATTTACCATCACGTTCTCGGAACACGGACCGCTTCCGATCATTAATTCTGTAATCATCTTCATCGTAATCTGGTTGATATATTGAATTATCGCGTTCATCTTCTTCACGTGCTAAATAGTTGGCCAACAATTTGTTTAGTTGTTCCCGATTTCCACGATATGGCGAGACTGGCATCTCCGGATCGATTTCATCACGATTCCAATATTTTTGTTCCTCTATCAGCGATGGATATCTTGGGGACGGATTATTATTATTTGTATTACTGTTATCTTTAAGTGCTAATTGATTTTCACGACGATGTAACGCATCAACGGCCGATTGTAATGAATACGAATTATGTTGTCCCAATCCAATATTCCATGACGTTAGGATTGTCAACAAAAGTAAAAATTGTTTGGCCATCCTATGTGACCTATAAATAGAAAGATATACATATATGATTTTATTTAACCTTACGTCATAACGTATATTAACTAATGCGGCAGTAGTTATGTCACCTACACAAATTGTTCATGTCTATTGTCTGTGTTCAACGAAATGGATTAAATATCGGAAAATAAATCAATTTTTGATAATTGAAACAACTTATACCTATTTTTCATTGTCCAAAACGATTTTAATGAGAATTAAATATAAAATACTTGTAGCGTATTTATCCATCTCTAAGGAATTACATTCGACGTATAACGAATGATGCACAATCTACTTTAAAGTTCTTATTCCTTTATACTCGTACAGTGATTTAATGTTGATTCATCAATCAATTATTTAAGATTATTGTGTACGTTGAGAATCAATCTAAAATTTTCCTTATCATTGTGGGTGTATTTTTTGACCTTGACGTATTTTAGGAAAAATCTATAATTCTGTACCGCTGAAATAATCAAATTTTTCCCAGATGTGATTTATCCCAGATTCTCCATAAATGTTATGTTTGTAAGAGTACTATTACATTGTAGGAAAATAAAAATCTTCACGTCGACAAGTCGTCGATCATTACTTGTGATTCAAGCAAGTAGTGATCGAATGTATTTTGGAATTCCGTTTCCTTCCGCATTATAGTTGGTTCAAATTATAATTCATAGAAAACATTTTTCCAAATGGATTTTCTACTGAATTGTCTACTATCGTTAATAAGTAGTTCAACAATTGATAAACCTCAAATTAAATTTGTTAATTAGAATTAAATTTTAGTGTATTGTGGTTCACGCCATCTATTAATAACTGTTGCGAACTAACATTAAATTAGTTTAGCCAGTAATTTATTCGAAAAAATAGTATTAGGCACGCAAATTGCAGACTAAATAATGTTTTCTATACATAGTCACGTAACAGATAAAATACATGTTCTTTTCAAACCATAATTGACAATAATCACAGTGTCATCTCTTTAGAAGTGGTCAAAAAATCGAACCAACTATATTTTGCTGACATCTATTGTCATTTGGTCAAAGTAAAAAAAAATGTGAAGTGGAATTGAACTATAAATATTTTGTTCGCTGAACAACTGTGCAGTTAAATGTCAAAGCATTGACGATTGGTAATGTAGAGAAAACACCACCTACTGGAATAATATAAAGCTGTGATTCCATGTAAAATATGGACACCAGCGCTCACAAAATGACTAAAAATTGGTATAGCGGCAAATTTTAATAGTTGTGATTCCATGTAGAGAAGTGTCTAACTAAAATCACGACTCCAATCGTCAATAGACAACTATAAGTGGATCTAACGGCAAAAAAATTAAGCTTGTTGCGGATGTTTTTGTATGTTAATTTTTATTTTCATAAAGTATGTCGTGCTAAAATTTCAAGGAAAAAACCCTCAATGAGCTTATTTTTCATGCACTAGATCTCACATTCTCAACTGAAGGCACGATGACAATGTTACCCAGGTGAACTTGTATTCATTTTAACGGCGCTTTTAACTGAGATAGTTGTAGTAAAATGGCGTTCTTTTATACCCAATGAGAATATAATTTGGTGTTCAGGACAATTGATGACCGTTGTTTTAGAGGATGTTCTTTATCTTCCAGAGCCGTAACGGTTATTGACCACCCATAGTTCGAGGCCAATTCGGTTTTTCTTTCTTTGATTTTATAGGAAATCAAAAAGTAAATCGCCATAAAATATGGGATCCGTTCATAACTGCGTATTTTAAAATTGCATTTCTCAAAACGCCATATATTTAAAAACTGCATAAGGTACAAAATTGCATTTTTCAAAACTGCATATTTCAAAACTGCATAAGGTACGAAACGGCATAAGGTACAAAATTGCATTTTTCAAAACTGCATACTTCAAAACGGCATAAGGTACGAAACGGCATAAGGTACAAAATTGCATTTTTCAAAACTGCATATTTCAAAACGGCATAAGGGTTAAAAGAGCATTTTTCTAAACGACATATTTTAAAACTACATTTTTCAGAATGGCATTTTTTAAAACTGCATATTTCAAAACGGCATAGGTACAAAACTGCATTTTTCAAAACTGCACAAGACAGAATGAAATATTTTAATCGATTATGAATCTAGAATTATCTTTTCATTAATTTTTGGAATATGACCAATAGGTACGGTTATTTATTACACGATGAAATTTGAGATGAATGAAATTTTTGAACATTTGTGAACGATTCTTGGATTAAATTCTAGGATAAAGTCAAATGAAAAGGAACTTGACTATTTCTTAGTCGAGTAAGATTTAATTTTAGATGTTTAGGTTTAGTATAAGTATGTTATAAGAAAGGACCTTCATGGAAATTAGAAATTATTTGAAGATTTAGTATGCATATAATATTTTCCTTCACCTAAATTTTTCTACCTATGTCGTTTCGAAAAATGAAATTTTGAAAAATGCCTTTTTAAAAAATGCCATTTTGTAAAATGTCTTTTTAAAAAATGCAGTTTAGAAAAATGCCGTTTTGAAAAATGCAGTTTTGAAAAATGCCGTTTTGTACCTATGTCCTTTCGTACCTTATGCAGTTTAGAAATATGCAGTTTTGAAAAATGCAATTTTGTACCTTATGCCGTTTTGTACCTTATGCCGTTTTGAAATATGCAGTTTTGAGAAATGTCACTTTAAAAAATGTCATTTTAAAATATGCAATTTCGACCAAGACCCAAAAATATTGTTTGAAAAAGTTCATACATATCTTTCTCAAACAAATTAGTGGACACGCCTGATATAGACGAACTGTCGGTAATATGATATTAAACTATTAAGCCCACTAGTTATTCAATTTATCCTGTAATTTTACTTTCGACTGGACTTAGAAATCTCTAACTTTAGAAGTAATTACTTTTTCGTTGTCGTTGAAGTGGATGATGTATGGTCGTTTGCGTATATGGATGTGCGTCTAGATTGACAGCTCATACTAATAGCAGTGAGGAGGAATAAATTACGTAATATCCAGCATTATCACTGGTTTATTTCACTCAGACGAATCCTTAATGGAAAATGGCAATTGAGGCGCTTCAAGTTTTACCCGGAGTACGAATATGCGAAGCGTATCTGTAACTGCTCGAGGTCTCTGTTCCAACAATGAACTGATTTCGTTTCGATGCCATGCGAGAATAATTAGCATCCCAAGGATAAGCACAAAAAATCCAAACGATGTGCGGTTCCGATCACAAAATATTTATCGACAAATAATGTGGGTAGCAGTGACCAATTTAGTTGCTTCTATGGCAGTTGATGAATTTCTTCTTTATACATATGGTAGGCTAATTGAACATGAGAATACTAACCTGAATACAAGCATGACAAAATTATTGAGAATTTCAACGTTACGTCGGGGTTAAATGTGAACTTATCAAATAAGGCTAACTTCACAGAACATTTACTATTTATCAAAAAATTCGGATGGCTTCATCACACTCACACATTTCATATTTTTTATACTCAGTTTCATGCTGTATAATAGCGAATTCTTTTACGTTTTTAATGTAAATCAAATTTCCGACAGTTAAAAAGAATACGAAAAAAATTTGATGTGTTTTTATCATAGTGTGCGTAAACGCGAAAGGGATGCCGAAAACAATAACTCTTGAGATATACTCCACGCGACCGACGTGAATCAAAAATAAAAATATATGATTTCAAACTACAGCAATTATATTCGACGTGATTAAGGAGTCTTCAGTAGGCTATGGAGAACAACGTTTCTGACATTTAGAAACGTCGCAATCGCGTCGCGTATATCTCAGGGGTAACAAAGCATTTTGAAAATAAAAATCAAATGACGCGCTTGACGTATTCGACAATATTTACGATTGGCATATGTATATAAATATGTGTACGTGGTAGTTAAAATGGAAGAAAAAATCTACATTTCCATTTTTTGATGTACATCAAATTTTTTTGCTATTTTTACTGCAAACAGAACGCGAAAATGTGATCTACATCAAAAATTTTGATGTACATCAAAAATTTTTGCCAGTTTTCTGTAAAAAGAAAATGCCATAAAATAGCGGAAATTTGACAGCGGAAAATAAGAGATTACGCTAATCGCCGCAATTAGCAGCACTATCACAAAAGAGAATTTTATGTTGTACTGAGTGATTTTTTTAAGCTGAAAAATAAGAACTCTACGACAAAAAGTCTCTTATAAAAATTCAATCATTCCGAAGGGGACATACATTAATGCTAAAATTAGTACCCCTCCTCTTCTTATTGTTGGTGGGGCGGGAGAAACTTTGAAATTAAAATATACTCCTGTTTTTTATTGCAGTTTATTTACAAGTTTTAGCTTAAAAAAATCACCCAGAATACATACAACACATCCCTAATAGAATTCCTTATTACTTTTTTTTCATACTTTTCTGTATGGAAAAAGTCATCAGGAATCCTATTGGGGATGCACGTATATTTGCGAGGGGAAATTTTTTATTCATTTTATATCTTGAAATGTAACAATATTCCGTCTTTCCGTCATTTTTGAACGAATTATGATGACATTTGATTAGCAGTATTGGTTAAGGATTCTAAAATGAGTTTTGGAAAAATTTCTTGGATCTGATCATGTTGGACTAAACTTGTTCAATTCATAACCAGTCCTTATGAAAATTGGTTTCTAGATTGATTTTTTATTGAAATGTAGATTTTAGATGAAAAACTGGTATCAGTTTTTGGTCAATATTTCAAAAACTTCCACCAGTGGAAGTTCTAATCAATAAATCTTGTCTGAATTGTTCCTGTATGTGATGCAAATTTTACAATTATTAATTTAGAAATAGCCGAATTTTCACAGTTTAAAATCCATTTAAATCGCGTAGAATGTACAGATAACATTTTTTCACCTAAAATTTAAGTTTCAATCAAAAATCAATCTAGAAACCAATTTTCATAAGGATTTGTTATGAAATCGCCAAGTTTAGTCCAACATGATCAGACCCTAGAATTCTGTACAAAACTTCATCGTAATTCTTTAAGAAATTACGGATGCGGGAATACTGTTAAATTACAAGATTTCATTTACCGAGATCCTTTACTTCGGAGATCAATCAATTTGTCATTTTAAGGATCACTTTTATCATCCCGCTGGGATTTTTTATTTAGTGATAAAAGAGATACAAAATGAATAAAAAATATCCGCTGGTAATTATATAAAAAAAATCTCTTTTGTGATAGAGGTGCCACTTACGGGGAGTAGCGTAATCTCGTATTTTCCGCTGTCAAGCTTTGACAGTAACTCAGTTTCCACATTTTTTAAACGATATTCAGGATTAAGATATTTAAGCTTTCAGTGGCAAGATTTTTAAAAATCATAATTGGAAATTAAGTGTCATAATTGACATAAGATATATGAAAAAAAAAAATAAAATCTTTGGACTCTTTCGTCTATTCCTTATTTTTGGATAGATGTCTCTAGTTAATTAGAAATTTTAATTAATTTCAAATTTGCAAGTAATAGTAAGCAACTTACTTTCTAATGTTGAATAGAATCAAATGAAAAATCTCCGAAATCTCCTTGATTTAGCTCAGTAGGAGATGGTCTTATACTGACCAATAAATTATGCGATTTAGAATCCAAACGTAAACCTTTTTGGCCGCGAGAAAAACTAGACAATTACGTAATATCTAGACTGCTAAGTTATCAGACTGGCTAAAGTATTGGGAATACAAATTAGTTCGGTCCGTTTTCAAAAAGTGGCTCTGACTATAATAACTATTTTATAGTGTCAGCTTATTTTCGATGTTTCAAACAGATTAGACATCTGCCGTTAACATTCAGTTTGTATTGCTTTGAGATTCATACACCTACAAAACGTACTTTTTTACATTTTGAATGTGTCGGATTTTGTGATAACTAAACAGCATTTACAGGAAGTGTTAATTTTTTGTTTTAGTTTTAAAAAAGTGCAGCTGAAGCACATCGAGCGCATGCCAAATTTACGGTGACAATTGCTCCAACCGAAAAATCACGTAGAGAATGGTTTCGACGCTTCAAAAATGATGATTTCAGTGTTGAAGATAAAACCTCGCTTGTGACAGCCAAAAAAATTCATAGACGACAAATTAGAAGCATTGCTCGATGAAGATCCGACTGCTTGCCGGTACATTAAGCATGATTTAAAAGTAAGACAATTGGGTTCATTATGAATTGAAGCCAAGAGACGCGGAAAGGCGATTTATTTCTTGCGAGCAGCTGCTTCCAAGGCAAACAAGAAACGGGTTTTTTTACATCGGATAGTGACTGGTGATGAGAAGTGGATCTTCTACGATATCCCCAAGAGGAAAAAATACTACGCTTTGCCCGGCCAATCGTTGCCATCGGCATCGACCTTACCATTAACACCAAAGACGAACATTCATGGTTCGAAGGATTTGCTGTGTATCTGGTGAGACCAAAAAGGGGACCATTACGGGCGAGCGGTACAGACTACTATTAATTCGTGGCGATGGACAATATTTTAATTAATCTGTTCATTTTATTTTAAAATAAATGCATTTGTAAAATTAAAAAAATGGACCGAATTAATTTGTACTCTCATTATAATAAAAATGTCGACGTTATTTACATTGCCGATGTCAGGAACACAAAAATCGCTATGTAATCTAACTAATAGATTACGTCTCGATAATCTCGTAGATTACATTGCGTAATCTACCTTAGCCATCCCTGATAATCTTATATAGGTTTGGTTTTTTTGAAACAAGTCAAACCTCAATTTAAATAAAAAAAACGAATATTCTCTAAAATAAAAATTCTATAAACAAACTCATCGATTGTGTAGAAATAAGGAGCTTTTTATTTAAAAAGATGAGAACTTTAAATTGATTAAAACAAAACTTTACAATTTATAAGTAAAAATGTTAAAATTAAAGAGTTAAAATATTATAAAAAAACTTCATAGCAAAACACACGAAATCAGGCATTATTAATCCTAAATAAGTGGTTTTAATTAGGTGGCTTAATGACCAACTTCATGTAGTAGCAAGACCTCAATTGCGATATCCGCAAAAATGACATTCGTATTTAAAAACCTGCAGTCAACTTCATTTATTAGTAGCTAGACATGAATCACGATCTCCAGGAAAGGCAGATAATGGCCCTCTAAATTTGTCACGTAAATGAAACTGTTATCAATAATTTTACTTTCAGCACGATTATACGAGATGCAAATTTAACTATTAAGAAATGATTATTCACCTTAAACTATTGATCTTATAGACAATAAATTATAAACTATACTTGACGTTTTTTATGGTTCTTGGCCCTCAAGTTTGACTATACCATGTTTGTTTTGTTTTGACCATAACACAACGATTTTTGCCATTCGATCCTGGTGCCCGTGTGAATGAAAAAAAAATGACAAAGTGTGAGAAGCTCCAAGACATTTAGATTTGTTGATAGTTCCGTTAGTGGACATCCTTATTACTCCTTCTATTTCTCCATTATTTTAGAACCGCTTTTAATGATGTTTGAATACTTTTATTCTGCATTGCATGCCTTCATTCCTACAGAACGACGCAGTTTCTTGTGATTGATTTTGAATGACAACTTAAATTTGTAGTACATTTTTATGTGTCCCTATAAAGGTTCCATTATCATTCCAAATGTACTTGCAAAGCAAATAAAAATACAAATGTCGGCTTGAGTTTATATCCCTTACAGAAAAAAGACTACACAAATTCAACGTTTTTTTTTTTAAATAGCAGTAGAAATGCTTTTTTATAACGATGCTGCCTCGTGTAGTGAGTAGGGTAAACTACTATTTTCCTCGTCATTAAACATAATTTTGTTACTTCTTTTAAATCTTAAAACGCACTATCATTTCTTGGTTAACTTTAATATACATTTGCTTTCTGAGAAAAAAAAATCATTTTGAGCTTAGGGTCCTTTATACACAGATATCAAGAATTTTGGTCGTTGTTTAATTTTTGAAGCTCAATTCTTAGTATTTAGGATTTTCCAACTCTATACACGCAAACAAACAAAGACACAAGCCATATTTTTTCCCTTCTTGGCATTTGATAACCAAAAGAGCAACAAGTAACATCAAATAATATTGTTCAATCCTGAAAATAATAACTTCTCGGAATTGTGGTGTTCTTTTTTTTGTCCGGGAATACATTATAATACGTACTTACAAAAATATGGTATTGCACAGAAGATAATTATTTACCTTTCCAAAAAAAATATTTGGCCCGATTTTCGAATTCGTGGAATTTGGATGTTGTTATACATGTTGTTATAGTAATCACGCACCCGTTCCAGCTTAAAGAAGGATGTAAGCGTAAACATGTTTATATTAAATTTTTTCAAAATCTATAATCGAATATTTCTATAACAAATTCCTTTGAAGGATTCGTTTTTAACCCCTAAATGGTTCTACTTTTAATCATTCAAGTGGGCAAAAGGGATTTAAAATGACTTTCTATATAAATATTTGGTAGACTTTAAACGCTTTCATTTTCTCAAATCGAGGTTAGTTTTATGTGTGGCTCGTGTTGTATACGCGCTAATATAAACGAAAAAACAATATGGAAGTTTGAGGGTAAACATTTTGTTTTGTTTTTACTCATTTAGTATGAAATTGATTGTTGACAAAAAATAAACATATTGTTACGATTTTGCCTTGTCACTCAAGGTTCGAATCACTGGATTGTGAATAAATACAACTGCTTCAAATTTGAACTCACACAATTTATTTACACAACACAATTTATTATACAACACAAAATTCACAATTAATTATTATAATTATAACACACTTTTTAATTATCACTTTAATAATCGCTTTAATAATCACTTTAATAATCTTTCTATTTAACCTTCACTGTATCACGTTTAAAATAAAACTCAGCATTCCACGTCAACGCGCGCCTTTATATACCAAAATATTTGTTTCCAGAATAATCCTAAACGCGCATCGAGCAAATATGTTAGTATAGAAATGACGCCTAAATGTTGAGTATAAATCACAAATGCATTGAACAATTAATGAAATTAAGTTATTCTATTCTAATCCAGGTGTCACCGTAACAATATGAACAAATGAGGGGAATTTTGGGCATTGGGCTTCAAAGCCACTGATCTCAAGAAGAAAATAAATGAGCCGTGTTTTATTATTCAAGCACTATCCGGCGCCTAATGGGAAATTTCTACTGAAACTGCAGCTATTATTCACTGGCGTCGCTACTAATAAAAAAAAAAAAAAAAAAAAAAAATAAGTTGTACTTATCTTCGTGCAGTCGAATACAAAACAAAGGCCTTTTCAAATTTCCCGTTGAAATGTAGTTTGAATAAATAGGTAGAGCAACATATTTTTATATCGTTTTTTAACTAAAAAGTTGAATGAAAAATATTAGTTTGGAGTTAAATAAATTAATTACAGTAGACTGACTCGCGATAACTTGAATAAAATAAAACCAAGCAAGTTCATATTGATTTTTTCAATGTGGAATTTCGATTTTCACAAGTTTATAGTGATTTGTTTTGATAAAATGTACACATATGAAAAAATGTACTTTACTCAACGTTCCCAATTGTTGGATGTCCTGGAAGTGCCCATAACCATATTAAAATATACCCCATACTAAAATATACCACTAAATAAATGAAACATTATGCGCTTGTTTAATTTAAGTGACGACCCTGTCTTCTTTAGCCCATTGTAAAGCCTTATTGAAAATCTCAAATGCTTCATTCGGTCGAATTTTTCTTTCGGCTCAGGAATTATGTCTAGGTCGCTGTCGGTATCGCTGTCCTCGATATTTTCAACAGTTTTTTCATTTTGCATATCTGCATTCCATTCATTGACTTCTGCAACAGTACACTTATCCTAGTATGAAGAATCTTAATGGTATGCTATATTGCTGAGTTAATTTCAGCACGCCATTGATTTCGCAAAATACTCAAAGGAACATCATCATCTGGATCTTCCTTATCTTCAACAAAATCTAGTATGTTTTTCCAACATTTTGCGATCGTGCTTTGCGCAAGTCTGTCCCAAGCCGCAGCTAAACAAAGTATAGCATCTTTAAGATTCAATTTTTTAGCGTATCTGATATATCATGCTTACTAGCTACTATTGAAGCTAATAAATTAGTACGATAATAAAGTTTGGTTATTCGTATCACATTTTGGACCGTTGGCTGAATAAGCGGTGTGATATTTGGTGTTTGAGTAATTCGTTTTCAGGTGGTTGAGATGGAACATTATCCAACAATAAAAGCACTGTTGCTGCCAGACCTTGGCTTTCAAAAATACTGGTACCTATAATATATTTTAATTTTAATTTATTGGTTTAAACAAATTTTTTACCTGTGGTACAAATGATTTACGGAACCAGTCTTTAAATATTGCAGCTGTCACGCAGTTTTTGAATGAGTTCACAGGGCAGTTAAAATTTTTAAATGATCGTGGGCTTTTAGATTTTCCAATTACTAATGGTCGTAATTTATGAGGTCCACGGAAGTGCGTTCTTTTATAATTACGAAACAAAAGTCCTTTCTGGTAAAAATTTCCAGTAAGTTTTAATTATTTTGGCTTGCAATTTTCTTTTAAATGGCTCCGTAAGTTCAGGTTGAGAGGACAACTTCTCTCCAGTAATTTTAAGCAAGCGCACACCAAAACGAATTTTAATGGGCCTATTCCATGGAAATAATCTGCTGTCAGCAAAAATAAAAAAGCGAGAAAAAAATATAGATTTTACTTGGTTGTGTACGAAACAAAACATGTTGTCAGTAAAATTTTACTGAGAGGGGAAGTTGCGATAGGGGAAGTTTACTGCCATAATGAGGAAGTTACTGCCACAAAAAATTGAAATTGGAGTATTTTTTATGGCAGCATTTTTCACACATCTACAAAAAATATATGTAAAGATCAGAAATTTGTCTCACACTCATACAAAATAGATGTTCGCCATTATTATAGTCAAATGACAATTAATTTTTATTTTTTTCGAGTTGAAATTTGTTAACGTTAGTGGTTTTTTGTGGTACATATATAAAAATTAAAACATATAAAAGAAAATCGAATTGTACGAAAGTGTACAAATTAAAAATTTTATTGAAATTTTTAGGTTATGCCAAAATGTAAAACCATAAAATTTTTCTATAAAATGAAATAAAAAATATTTCTTTTCTTTGTCACTCTTATGAAAATTTTTTTTTGCGTATTATCAGCAAAAAAATTGCTGTCAGCAAATTTTATCCATGGAATTAAAGCATAAAACGTAACCACCCATGACTTGCATGGAAAGTGCTTTCATTTTCTTCTACATGAGAGTGACTGAGACACAATTTTTTTTTTTTATAGTAGAACATGTAGGGGAATTTTTCGACTGCGATGCACACATAACCTAAAAATTATTTAAATACAGTGAAAAATCGTAATTTTTAATAATGATGATATATTTTGCTCCCTATAAATTATTTAAAAATAAATATTATTTTTACAATGGCGGAAATAGTCTTGTTTTATTTAGTTTTTTTAATTTGGACGAATACGTAAAAAGTACTCTGCTATAAAATAAGTGAGGGCAAAAATTTTGATAAGTTCCTCTATAACCTAAAAAAATCAAGAAATTTAGGTTTGTGTCAAGGGTGAGATTGTCATTTGTCAGTCAAGTACAAAAAAAAATTAATAAAAAAGCGGAAAATAAAATCAGGTAAATACAAATTTAAATTTATTTTATGTATCACTTTTAATTAAGAAAGAATTTTATTTTTAATTGCAGTCATTAAGGAATGGAATATTTTGGCCACATGGAATTTATGCGAAAATAATTATGAGAATCAAAATTTAATTAAATCATTTGTTTTTGGGTTAGGTGTTGTTTTAATCGTGCCAAGAAAATATGTACATACACCTGGGTTGGCCGACATAGGACCAGGGATACAGGAACAACAGGACCAGAGTTCATTGGCCAAACAAGTATTACAAAAGGCTTTGGTCTTATCCCAGAATAATATATATTAGCTGTGTAAACTGCTATTCCTTGGCTCTAAGTCTAAATATGCGAGTGTTGTATTAATTAGTAGGAGTAATTTGTTCCACAGCAAATTCATGCAATCGAGAAGGAATGTTGCATCTTAACTATTAGGAGTCGGTGCAGAGTCAACGGGCGAGAAGCCAAACACTTACTTTGTGAATGTACTATTCTTATTGTCGTGAGCAATGATATCAATGATCGAACGGAAACCATCCGATGTTCTACGTCACTTAGACAAGATTATGAATATCCATCTTAAGGAGTACCTCTCTATAAGCTCGATGATAGTCTTTCGTCGATTGTAGTGGATGGACGAACAGAAAATGGTTCAATACGAATTAATTTAGGTAAATAATAGTAATTCTGTATATTAAATATATCCATTAATAACAATTTCAATTATTTTCTAGCGTTTAGCATTTCAAATCGTAATAAAATGCGTCGACACTTCATCGGTCCTTTTCATTATCAGCGGTCAACGCGTCATCAAAATATAATCTAGTCATATCGTTCGGTGGCGATTTCATGATGGAAGATGAACAAAAATTTGTTTCATGGAAATCGGTTATTGGTCATAGTTCTGAAGAAGGATCCCGTGGC
Source organism: Nephrotoma flavescens (assembly GCA_932526605.1). NCBI lineage: Eukaryota > Metazoa > Arthropoda > Insecta > Diptera > Tipulidae > Nephrotoma > Nephrotoma flavescens. The sequence goes on along the minus strand of OW052222.1, from coordinate 163,601,077 downwards.
ATCCATCTTTGTCATTTCTTAACTGATTCTGATCAATATAATAAATATAAATAAAATAAAATATTATTAAAAAAAATATTTATAAAATTTTGAATATTAATAAAACTTTAAATCGAAATTATATATTCTTGTTATATTAGTGTTGTATTGCTGTGCATATGCAATACAATTCATGTCGTCAAACGAATCTATTTATTAAAGTTCCTAAAATCACGGCATCATAAAATATAGAAGTTCTAAAGTAGTAAGTTCTAAAATTTACAAAAAATAAATTAAAAAGAGAATAGGGGATTTTTATTTTTGATTTTTATATTTGCTGCCATAAATAATACTCAGCTTGATATTTTTCAAGGAAAAATTATAGTAACTCAACAAAAACAAAAAAAAAATCGGAAATACCATTCTCACAAATAGAAATGGTTTATTTCCGTCCCTTTTTAATTTTGTACAAAATCTTGTAATTTTGAATGGAATAGGGCTATAATTTTGATTTATTCTATTTTTTCAAACATAAACATTTCAGTACTAAAAACCGTTACAACGAATGATTTTTTATTTAGTAAACAGGCTTAACGGGAATTTAAAAAAAAAAAAAACTTTCCACAAGTTGGGCTCGAATTTTCAACAGTGTTTTGTGTGACGTTATAAAGGACAACGACAATATCTGGATTAACTCGTTTCAAACTAAGAAAAAAGGATAAATTTGGGGTCCCCGAGTCAAAAAATTAAAATGCAAAAACTAAACTGGGCATCCCCGAATCATGCAAGAGGATATGTGAGAGTGTACAAAATTTAATTCACGTTATCGCACTTTCTAATTGTTCACGTTACGCGGAGTTCGCGGTATACGGCGTTCATGTTATCGTGAGCCTACTGTATATGAAAAAATAGCGCGCTTAATATAAGTTTTGACATAGAAAATTAGGTGCTTCGGAAACATCTATCGGGCGCTAATAAAAAAAACACGGCAATGGATACAAAATATAATACAAATAACATAGAAAACAACAACAATTAATGGGGCATTTTTTTTTTAAGTTTTGCTACTCGAAATTATTCGAAATTCATTTTTAAATAAATATTCCATAATATACAAAAATCTACTAAATATTTTCCAAAAATTGCTTTATTTCCAAAGGACACAGGTCGAAGTACCAAAAATATCGCAGCCGTAACTGCTTCAGTACAAAATGAGCTAAATCAGTCGATAGCATGCCGTTCACATGAATTGAGAATCCCTCAAACGTATAAGATCAAATTAACTCAAGAACTGAAGCCTCTTGATCTTTTGAAGCGCCGAAACTTCTCGGCGAGAAGAATTTACATAACCTTTATGTATAAATTAGAAGAAAAAAAATTTGATGTAAATTTTTATAAATTGGAAATTATATTTGCATAGCGAAACTGAAAGGGCAAATTATTAAAATTTTTATTCTGCTTTCAAAAATATGACCACTAACTTCTTACGAAGTTCTCTATTCCTGGGGAATTACCAGAATAGGGCGACTGGACAGTATGCAAAAAAAAATCGATTTTAAACGTCAAAAAATATCATAAACAAACAGACAATGGCGGAAATAATTTCATGAAAGTTATATAAATAATAGCGCTTTCTAAACAGAGCTTTATATCAGTGCTTTCGTATCAGTGATTCATATCAGTGAACAGAATAAAAATAACATTCGCAGAAGTTTATGTGATGGGCAAATGACGAGGTCGAAATTCGAATATTTAAAACCAATTGAAGATTTAATTAATCCTGACCGGTCGGTCGACTCTCTGTTGTAGGTCAGTTTCGTATTTCGGTGCAAATGGTTCGCATTCACCCTGTTTAAGGTACATTTGCGTCTTGATTTTCAAACAGTAATTAGAGATGTAGAGCAACAGTTTAAGTTTACACAGTCAAACATTTTCCGATATCCTGTGAGTTCAAATCATTGTCGTTTTATGTTAAACGAAAAAAAATCGATTTTTTGGATTTAAAAAAAGTTCGAATTCAAGAAACTCAAATTGAATACCACGATCGCTAGAATTATTTTGCGCGCTTATC